>JXCR01054997.1:148413-179136 GCA_002079205.1 Phalaenopsis hybrid cultivar | reverse complement strand
TATATATATATATATATATATATATATATGATGCGTGCTGGAAAAATTCGCGGCGGTAGAATAATGGAATATCGTCTTAGCGTTACACGAGTATTCAACACACACACATATGAAAGAGAAACAACCTGTGATGACACCAGAAGTTTGTACGTGGAAAACTCGTAAAGTGAAAAAGCCATGGGGCCTGACTCAGTTGTAAAAATCCGCTATAAGTTGATGATTATAGAAGTCTCTTGTCCTACAGATGAGAAATGATTACTCGCTTTCCAAGTTACAATGTCGACTTACGACATCTAGTCAGCGGTGATCGACGATGGTCGACAGTGGCCAGCAGAGATCGTCTGCGGTCGGTGGTGGTTAACAACGGTCGGTGGTAGTTGACGTAACACAAGAATCCAACTCTTTTGTGTAGTGTTTGTGTGAATTATTTGGATATCTCTAAAATGTTATCTTGATATAATTACTTGATATTGAAGTGTTAACTTTATGTACTTCATTTACACTCAATTTGGCCTATCAACATATTTTATATTATTGTGATATTCGAGTTTCAAAAGAAAATCTAGTGAAACAACCAAGTTAATGTATACTTCTTTGGTAGAATATAATGCTACTAGAAAAGTTAAGATAAGGTACTCAAAATTATTAAAAGACTATAAAAAAATGGCTTCCTAAAAAAGGTGAAAAAGATCATGATATTACAAAAGAATAAGTTATATAAACGAGCTAAGAAAGGCATCCCTAAATATATATCTATATATATCTATATATATATATATATGATAAGTCTATAATATTAGAAAATGGTACCTATTATCTTCTTTAACTTAAACAAATCAAAATCTCATTGAAATTTAATGTATAAAATTTAGAAGGAGAAAGTTTAAGTTAACTAATATGATTGATTAAGTCAAAAATTTGTACTTACTCATTGATTAAATGAATTTTAGTCAATATTGCATCTTAAGCACTTACTAATCTTGGATTGAGAGAATATTAACTTTTTATAAAAAATTGAGGTGATATTAGTCAATAGAAATTCATGTATTTAGGAAGTTTATATGAGCTTTAATTGTTAGTTATTTCCTCCGGGATGTAACTTAAATAAAAAGATTATTTGAGGACAAGCAATAATTGAATGCAGAAGAATTTGTTAAGTATAAAAAGTATTATGTCTTAATCTTGAATTTAGTGAGAATACAAAATTCTTGTTATTTGTTTGATCAATTCCATTATGTGTGTGGTTGTGGGGTAATAGATTTTTGGCCTTCTTTTTCAACATAACTCCCTCTACTTTAAGACAATGGAAGGGATGTCCAAGCTAAGGGAACTAATACTTCGGCTTGCCAAGAAGTTTCATGGGNATAAATTACAAGAACTTATAATTTCGTCAGTAATAATATATTACAACTCACTACTTTTTTCCACAAATGGCAAGTTAAAGCACTAGAATACCAGCATTACTCGTATCAGTAGAAGTTTCACCCAGACAAAGATTACGGAAAGGTACAGCAGTTTCAAAAGTGCCTTGATACGGCACAAGATCTTCGATGTTAATTAGAGAATTGAAATTGAATTCATAAGGTAAATCAATGAAATAAACCTTCATAAACATATTTCAAAATAATTTTGAAGGATAAGATCTTTAAGTTATGTTCTAATTTATTCAATGGAAAGAACTATGCTCTAATATAACAAGAACAGAATCACCAGACATTAATTTGCCTTTTAATTCTATAAANAAACTTTTGACAAAATTAATAGAGACTATATATATATCTGTGTGTGTGTGTGCGCGTGTGTGTGTGCGCGCGTGTGTGTGTTTGTTATTCATGAGTGTGCAACCGATGACCTGTTGGATTACAGCTTCGGTGTAAGTCCTCTGTCCCGGGTTTGAATCCAACTGAGTCGAATTAACACATAAGGTGTGGAAAGACAATATATTGTATTCATGAATTTAAAGTTATTAAACAATTAAAGTTTGCTAGGGTTTAAATAAAAAGTAGATGCTTATTTTCAAATAAAAAAAAATTAGAAGGTATCTAATTTTGATTTCTTAGATGAAATATGCAATTTNTATATATATATATATATATATATATATATATATATATATATATCTGTGTGTGTGTGCGCGCGTGCACGCGCATGTGTGTTTGTTATTCATGAGTGTGCAACCGATGACCTGTTGGATTACAACTTCGGTGTAAGTCCTCTGTCCCGAGTTTGAATCCAACTGAGTCGAATTAACACATAAGGTGTGGAAAGACAATATATTGTATTCATGAATTTAAAGTTATTAAACAATTAAAATTTGCTAGGGTTTAAATAAAAAGTAGATGCTTATTTTCAAATAAAAAAAAAATTAGAAGGTATCTAATTTTGATTTCTTAGATGAAGTATGCAATTTATTTATCCCAAAATAGTACGTAAGTTTCAACTTATGAAAAGGTGCTTGGTGAAATATTTTTATCATTATTTTTTTTAATTTTAATATGATATAAATTGGTATAATTATTTAATCATAGCATTGAGGGTGTGTATTTTTTAACCGTGGTTGTATGAAATCTCAGTTCAAAAATTGGTGTAGAAAATCTGTTGTTTAAAAGCTGGTGTTTCAGAAGAAGTGGNTGGTGAAATATTTTTATCATTATTTTTTTTAATTTTAATATGATATAAATTGGTATAATTATTTAATCATAGGATTGAGGGTGTGTATTTTTTAACCGTGGTTGTATGAAATCTCAGTCCAAAAACCGGTGTAGAAAATCTGTTGTTTAAAAGCTGGTGTTTCAGAAGAAGTGAATCTGTTTGAAAAATTCAATTTTGAAAGTGCTCTCTGTGAATAAACAACTGAAATACCCTTCTCTTGTATTAATGAGTTAAAATAAAGAAATAATATATTATTTTTTGGTTGTGGTTAATATAATTTTTAATATGAACTTTGAGAAATAAATATTATTGATTGAAAAGAGAATTAACTGATTTTAATATCTTTTTATAGCCTTGTGCAAAATTTTGATCTTATTATATATAATGTGTGATATTATTAATCCTGCCATTTATTATATTTCACTTTAACATCATTGATTATATCATTTATTTATTATTTTTTTTGAGAGGGAGGCAGAGCTTTGGCAGTTTTAGAAATCCTATAGAGTTTCTTCATTCCTTCTCAGTTCTNTTATATTTCACTTTAACATCATTGATTATATCATTTATTTATTATTTTTTTTGAGAGGGAGGCAGAGCTTTGACAGTTTTGGAAATCCTATAGAGTTTCTTCATTCCTTCTCAGTTCCTTCATGATTTTTCCCTCTCTATTAAGAAATTTATTGGATCTTTCTCTCTTTTTCTCTATTTTAACTCCGTTACTATTTTTAGGGGATTAACCCCTAACATTTTTCGATTTATGACTTCCTCTTCTCACTTCGCTCTCCTCCTCCCCATGTCCCTGTAGAACTTTAAGTTAGAAGGGCTTAGTTTCTTCCAATCTCTCAAACATTGGTGGTTTTGATCTTTCTTACATTCGCTGTGCAGATGATCAGTCTCAGATGATAAGGTTGAGGCTGGTTTGAAACCTTGAGATCTTGCATTAGTTGGGTATGCTTCAGGCCAAAGGCCTTTTTATGAGAATCTTCTTTAAGTGATTGGTAAGATTTGGAAACTGAAAGGTTCGGTGGTTCTCCTTTCTCTTTCTGAGGGTTTCTTTCTTCTTAAGTTTACTTGTTTGGAAGATCTTGAAAATGTTTTATCTGCTAGACCTTGGTTCATTAGTGAAAAACCTTTCATCTTTAATAAATGGATTGCATATTTTAAGCATATTTTGGAAGATATCAAGGAAATTCCCATCTAGGTTAAATTTCTAGTTCCTCGGATGTTCTCNTTATCTGCTAGACCTTGGTTCATTAGTGAAAAACCTTTCATCTTTAATAAATGGATTGCATATTTTAAGCATGTTTTGGAAGATATCAAGGAAATTCCCATCTAGGTTAAATTTCTAGTTCCTCGGATGTTCTGTTGGACTGAAAATGGGATTTCAAAAATTGCATGTAAAATTGATATTCCACTTGAAGTTGATCTTTAATGTCTAAATGTTCGTTTGCAAGGGTAAATATTCAAATAAGTATATATTCACCGCTTCCTAAATCTTTTACTATTTTTTTTTTAAATAAAGAATATGTTATCCCTATTATTTATGAATGGAAGCCGNAATGTCTAAATGTTCGTTTGCAAGGGTAAATATTCAAATAAGTATATATTCACCGCTTCCTAAATCTTTTACCATTTTTTTTTAAATAAAGAATATGTTATCCCTATTATTTATGAATGGAAGCCAGTTCCTTGTACTGTTTGCTCTATATTTTCTCACAATTTCTCTAACTGTCCAAAATCTTTTTCTTTACTTTCTGTTGTTCATATAAATTTATAAAAAGGAATCGGTCTAGACCGAATATTGTGTGAATTTTGAAATTGTAGTAGATTTGTTAATTTTATTAGGTATTCTCAAGGACCTCTTAAATTTGAGGTTCTTACTCGATTTCTATTCCTCTTAATGATTTTTTTATCTCTGTGGATATTCAACCTGTTGATCATGTTTCTAAAGTTGATATTAAAAACCCTGTGAATAATGTTGCTAATACTAATGATGAGAATAATGCTATTTTAAATCCTTTTAATGCTCTTTTAGAGGAGAATGCTTCAAATACTTCTATTCAGAATAATGTTCCTTCTTAGAATAATTTTCTTGATGTTACAAATGATAATAATGATGTTTCATATGATCTTATTCCTTCTAACACCATTTATATTCAAGATAAAGGTGTTAATGTTAACACAGAAATTGTTACTAATACTATTTCTCAAGGCAATGGTATGGCCGTAAATAATTTTCCTATTACTAATGTTGTAGTCATTATCAGAAAAGTTCCTATCAACATTCTCTCTACTTCGAATGTTTCTATTAGAAGTAAAAATGACAAATATAAGTGATATGCAATTTTTATTTTTTCTTCAATTATTTTATGTTTTTTCCTAATTTGACTGCCTAGAATGTGAGGGGATTTAATGGTGAATCCAATCTTGCTGACTACAAGAATTTTTTAAAGATTTTGAATTTGATTTTTTATATTTTTGGGAAACTAAATTAAATTATTCTCTATTAATTGATCTTCTATTTTTATCTCATTTCAAAATTGTTCCTAATGAAGGAAGTGTTAAAAATTTTCAAATTGTTGATAATGAGAGGATTTAGATTAAATGGAATGCAGATCGTTTGAATTTTACGGTTATTGGTATGGATGCTCAATTTATCCATAGTTTTGTTTATGTCTCTTCCTCTATTAATTTTTTTGTGACTGCTATCTATGCAGATAAAAATGCTTATGTTAGGAAATGTTATGGATCTCTATTGATAATATTGATGATAATTTAAACTCTCCTTGGATCATTTTTGGAGATTTTAATTGAAAGTTGATGTGAAAGTGGGCATGCACCTCCTCTGCCAAGTGAACTCTATAGTTTTAATAACTTTATTTTAAATATGGTTTTATTGAGCTTCATAATTATGGTTACCCTTTTAGTTGGTTTAACAACCAATTGAATAATTCTATAAGTTGCCTTCTTGACAGAGCCCTTTGCAATGCTCAAAGGGTTGATTCTCTTCATTCTTATTTCAAAGTTTTAAATGCTTATTTTTTTTATCATCATCATATTTTAGTCCCTTTGGGTAATTCTTCTAATGTGCATTGTAGATTTTTGTATAAAAGTTATTGGAGTTTTTGTCATGACTTTTTTAACATTATTAATAATGCTTGGAAGATTACTGTGAAAGGAGATCTAATTTTTTCTTTTCAAAGTAATTTTCATAATGTCAAATTAGCTCTTAAGATTTAGAATTGAAATTCTTCTACTGTTTTATTTTCTTATATATCTGATCTTAAAGTCCAGTAGGATAAGATTATGATTCAACTTAAAAATTCCTCTCTTTCCAATGCACTTGTGGAACAAGCTTCTTCCATTCAAAAGTATATTTCTAATGCTTGTTATTGTGAGTATAAATGAGCTAAACAAAGAGCTAAATGTTTTTGGTTATCTAAAGACGAAGATGATGTTAAATTTCTCTATCAAAAAGCTAGAATTCATTAGAATTCTAATTTTATTAAGAAAGTTTTAGTTAATGGTAGCTTCATTCAAAATCATGATGATATTATTAGGGAAGCTATTAAGTTTTACTCTGATTTGCTTATGGTCCGATTAACAATGATCATCTTTTTGGAAATAATTTTCTTATAAAGAATTTTGTCTCTGATGATCATATTTCCTTACTGAACCAAAAATTTTCGAATGAGGATGTTAGAAATGCTTTATTTTCTATTGATTCTAATAACAACCTGATGTTTTTTCTTCCAAAGTTTTTTAAGAATACCTGGGATATTGTTGGAAAAAATTCTATTTCTATTGTTAATAATTTTTTCATTACTTATATGCTTCTGCATAGGGTGAAGCGTAAGACTTTAATTTTATTACCTAAAAGCCCCAATGCTATGACTTTTTCTGACTTTTATCAAATTTCCTCATGTAATAGCTTTTATAAAATTGTTGCCATTTTGTTAGTTGATAGACTTAAACTTATTTTGCCTAAGATTATCCATCCTGTCCAGGCCATGTTTATTATTGTTTGTGATATTGCTAGTAATATCATTATTAGCAAATGAATTTCTCTATGGTTTCAATTCTTGTAGTAGCATGAAAAAATTATGTGCTAAGATTGATATTCACAAAACTTTTGACAAAATTAATAGAGACATTTTGTATCTTAGATTACATCAGATGGGTTTTCCTATTAAATTCATTAATATGATTGTTGCTTGTACTTTGGATGTTCACTTTTCTGTTGTTTTTAATAATAATTTAAAATGTTATTTTTCTTCTTCTGTTGATCTTAAGCAAGGTTGTTCTTTATATCCTTATCTTTTTCCAATTATTTTTGAATTTCTTTTTGTTTGGANGTTGTTTTTAATAATAATTTAAAATGTTATTTTTCTTCTTCTGTTGATCTTAAGCAAGGTTGTTCTTTATATACTTATCTTTTTCCAATTATTTTTGAATTTCTTTTCGTTTGATTTAATAATCAATTTGCTAGAAATGATTATAATAATCATCTAATTTATGCTTATGATATTCTTATTTTTAGTAAAGTTGATACTAATCATGTCAATTTTATTATAAATGCTCTTAATAATTTCTGTAAAGCTTCTAATCTTCATATAAACTATTCTAAATCTGCCATTGTTTTTCCAAGAGTGTAGATGATAATCTTCAAAATGTTGTTAATAATTTATCTGACTTTTCTATTAAACCTTTGCCCAAGGATTACCATGGTGTCACTATTAAACCTTCTTAGCTGGTTATTTCTGATTGTCATAAATTGATTGATATAATTTATTCTTGGCTTGTTGGCTGGAAAATCAAAATTTGTATCAGTTGCTGGCAGATTTCAACTTATAAAATTTATGATTTGGAGTGATGTCTATTATTGGCTTCATTCTTATTTATTACCTAAAGGTCTGAGGAAGAACTTCTTTTCTTTAATTTAAAATTTTTTTTTTAGTATTAACGAAAACAAGAAGCTTCATACTATTTATTGGAATAAAATCAATACGCCTATTCAGAATGGTGGTTTAAAACCATCTGCTCTTGATTCTATACATTTAATGTGAAAAAAAAAATGTAAATGTTATAATTTTTAGACTTATTTGAGTAATTGGCTTCTTAATCATTATGGTTCCTTATGGCAGAAGGCTACTCCTACGTCTTCTCCTATCTGGAAAGAACTTGTTAGAATTGCTACTAAATTCAAGTATGCTTTAAGTTTTCATGTTACTAATAATTGTAATAATCTTTTTATGCTGACCCTTGGCTAGAAGGTGTTTCTCTCTTGGAGAAATTTGGTGATTTGGTCTTTAATTGGTTTAATATTCCTCTAAAGCATAACTTAAAGATATTATTTAAAATAAATGTTGGAATTTTCCTTCTAATAATCAAGCTCCTGTTTGTTGTATGTATGCTATTAGTAGGAATCCTACTTTGAATGGTCAGACTTATGCTTGGATTATGCTTGGAATGNTATTATTTAAAATAAATGTTGGAATTTTCCTTCTAATAATCAAGCTCCTGTTTGTTGTATGTATGCTATTAGCAGGAATCCTACTTTGAATGGTCAGACTTATGCTTGGATTATGCTTGGAATAAAAGTATGCTTTATGAGAAAAAGTATTACTTTTATATTTATCTTTATATTTTGGAAATTTGTTGGTTCTATTCTTTTTGTTTGTCTTTCCTTGCAGGACTATCATTGCTGAATATCTCTTTTATTAGTTTGGGGATTGGTTGCACTTTCAAATGCTGTTGCGGCTTTCTTTTTCATCTTTGTTTACTTTGTTATTTGTTTTTCTTTGATTTTTTCGTCGTGTGAGTTGTACCTCTTTTTGGACTTCTAGCATTTTTTGAATATAGCTAAGCGTAGGGGTGTAAACGAGCCGAACACGAGTGAGCCTGGACTCACCTCATGTTTGGCTGGTTAAAAAAATACATTTGTTCGTGTTCGGCTCGTTTATATTTCGATTACAAAACCCTAGCTATTAAGAGTATAGCGACATTTAAATATTGTTATTTATATTAAATTATTCATTTAAAAAAAATAATACATTTTTATTTNGGAAATTTGTTGGTTCTATTCTTTTTGTTTGTCTTTCCTTGCAGGACTATCATTGCTGAATATCTCTTTTATGAGTTTGGGGATTGGTTGCACTTTCAAATGCTGTTGCAGCTTTCTTTTTCATCTTTGTTTACTTTGTTATTTGTTTTTCTTTGGTTTTTTCGTCGTGTGAGTTGTACCTCTTTTTGGACTTCTATCACTTTTTGAATATAGCTAGGCGTAGGGGTGTAAACGAGCCGAACACGAGCGAGCCTGGACTCACCTCACGTTTGGCTGGTTAAAAAAATACATTTGTTCGTGTTCGGCTCGTTTATATTTTGATTACAAAACCGTAGCTATTAAGTGTATAGCGACATTTAAATATTGTTATTTATATTAAATTATTCATTTTAAAAAAATAATATATTTTTATTTTATTTTTAAGTATTAATTTTAATTGATTATAAATCTTTGTAGCATTGTAGTAAATTAAATTATTTAAAAATAATACCTTTATATATATATAAGCCAAAAAGAGCCGAAACAAATAAATTTGGTTCATTTATATATCGAGCGCAAAAAAAAATTGTTCGTGTTCGGCTCGTTTGCTTAGTGAATGAATCAAACATGAGCTACTAATCGAGCAGAATACGAGTTGTTCATGAACAATTAACCGTTTTGATAGCCCTAGTGGACGTGACACTCGCTTTTTCTCAAAAAAAAAAACATTGATTATTTCAACTAGGATACTTGTAATCCATTTATCATATCCGCAGTTTAAAAAATGTTCGTGTCGGCGTCGCGTCTCGCGATCTTTTTTGGAAAATTGGCCTATTAGAGTTTATTAATATTTTTTTTTAAAATTTTCAAATAAATAGGCAATAAACCTTTTGTCTTCTCTCATGCTAGATGTTTGCCATTTTGACACTTCAAAATACTTTTTTACATGCACAAATGGAAGAGTGAAAGCTCAATTAAACTTTGATAAAGAGACTAAACAATATTTAAACATCAAGTGGGATATAAATTACATAAACATAACTATTTTTTCTTTTCTATTTCATATTTCTGACCACATAATTTATTTATCAGAATTTAAAATTATTTAAATGAAATTTAATAATAAATTCAAAATTATTAAATAATTATTATTAAATATATGATGAAATAGCAAAGTAAATGATCAAATTATTGTGATGCAATTATTTTCTTACAAAAATATTTATTAATATGTTTTAAGAAAAAAAATACAGAGAAAATAAATGATTTAAAAATTCAATTTTTATTTTTATTTCTAAAATATCACTTAAAANGTAAATGATCAAATTATTGTGATGCAATTATTTTCTTACAAAAATATTTATTAATATGTTTTAAGAAAAAAATACAGAGAAAAGAAATGATTTAAAAATTCAATTTTTATTTTTATTTCTAAAATATCACTTAAAGNTTCATGTGTTTAGGAAGTTTATATGAGCTTTAATTATAGACTCACAATATTAGTCATGTGATGGTAATTCTTAAATTAATTGTTAGTTATTTCCTCCAGGATATAACTTAAATAAAAAGATTATTTGAGGACAAGCAATATNTGTAGATGATAATCTTCAAAATGTTGTTAATAATTTATCTGACTTTTCTATTAAACCTTTGCCCAAGGATTATCATGGTGTCACTATTAAACCTTCTTAGCTGGTTATTTTTGATTGTCATAAATTGATTGATATAATTTATTCTTGGCTTGTTGGCTGGAAAAAAAAAATTTGTATCAGTTGCTAGCAGATTTCAACTTATAAACTTTATGATTTGGAGTGATGTCTATTATTGGCTTCATTCTTACTTATTACCTAAAGGTCTGAGGAAGAAGTTCTTTTCTTTAATTTTAAATTTTTTTTAGTATTGATGAAAACAAGAAACTTCATACTATTTATTGGAATAAAATCAATACGCCTATTTAGAATGGTGGTTTAAAACTATCTGCTCTTGGTTCTATACATTTAATGTGAAAAAAAAAAAATGTAAATGTTATAATTTTTAGACTTATTTGAGTAATTGGCTTCTTAATCATTATGGTTCCTTATGGCAGAAGGCTACTCCTACGTCTTCTCCTATCTGGAAAGAACTTGTTAGAATTGCTACTAAATTCAAGTATGCTTTAAGTTTTCATGTTACTAATAATTGTAATAATCTTTTTATGCTGACCCTTGGCTAGAAGGTGTTTCTCTCTTGGAGAAATTTGGTGATTTGGTCTTTAATTGGTTTAATATTCCTCTAAAGCATAACTTAAAGATATTATTTAAAATAAATGTTGGAATTTTCCTTCTAATAATCAAGCTCCTGTTTGTTNTATATATATATATATATATATATATATATATATATATATATATATATATATATATATATATATATATATATATATATATATATATATATATAAGCCAAAAAGAGCCGAAATGAATAAATTTGGCTCATTTATATATCGAGCGCAAAAAAAATTGTTCGTGTTCGGCTCGTTTGCTTAGTGAATGAATCAAACATGAGCTACTAAACGAGCAAAATACGAGTTGTTCGTGAACAATTAACCGTTTTGATAGCCCTAGTGGACGTGACACTCGCTTTTTCTCAAAAAAAAAAACATTGATTATTTCAACTAGGATACTTGTAATCCATTTATCATATCCGCAGTTTAAAAAATGTTCGTGTCGGCGTCGCGTCTCGCGATCTTTTTTGGAAAATTGGCCTATTAGAGTTTATTAATATTTTTTTTTAAAATTTTCAAATAAATAGGCAATAAACCTTTTGTCTTCTCTCATGCTAGATGTTTGCCATTTTGACACTTCAAAATACTTTTTTACATGCACAAATGGAAGAGTGAAAGCTCAATTAAACTTTGATAAAGAGACTAAACAATATTTAAACATCAAGTGGGATATAAATTACATAAACATAACTATTTTTTCTTTTCTATTTCATATTTCTGACCACATAATTTATTTATCAGAATTTAAAATTATTTAAATGAAATTTAATAATAAATTCAAAATTATTAAATAATTATTATTAAATATATGATGAAATAGCAAAGTAAATGATCAAATTATTGTGATGCAATTATTTTCTTACAAAAATATTTATTAATATGTTTTAAGAAAAAAATACAGAGAAAATAAATGATTTAAAAATTCAATTTTTATTTTTATTTCTAAAATATCACTTAAAGATAACTCAATGCACCAAATTGAAACATTTTATTGAGTTTTGCAAAGTGTATGGCTAAATGTAGAACCTTATATAAGATTTTTGGGAGTCATTTTCAGTCCCCAACGATTAGCCAATCATATACTAAATCGGCATTGTCGTTGTTATAGTGTTGGTTTTCGCTTTTTTTTAATGGTTGAAAAATTAATGAAGATACTTAAACATGTCAATTTTTAAAAGTGTCATTATAACTATTGGCTACCACAACAATAACAACAACAAACCTTTATCCCACTAAGTGGGGCGAGCTATCTGAATCCTTTTTACTCCATTGAGTCCTACTGAGTGTCATATTTTCATTTAATCCTAATAAATTAAGATCATTTTTTATTCAAAATGTCCAAGTCTTTCTAGGTGCACCTACGTCTTTCTTAACATTAGTCGAATCTAAAACAGTCATCCACTTCAACCAACCTACTTGAATTTTACTACTAACATCCTCATATATATCACCATCACTTTGAACAATAGACCCGAGATATCTAAAGCATTCACACCTTATAATAACTTGATCACCCATAGTTACAAATCTATCATTAGAACTATTGAAATTACATTCCATGTATTTGATTTTAGTTCTACTCAAACGAAGACCTTCAGACTCCAATGTAGACTTCCATAATTAAAGTTTTCCCTGAGCCATTTCTCTTGTTTTATCCACGAGAAGGATATCATCAGTGAAAATCATACACCAACATACATCCTCCTGTAAATCTCCAGTACGAGCATCCATAACTAAAGCAAAAGATATGGGCCTAAAGTTGATCTCTGGTGTAATCCAACTGAAATAGGAATATATTTGGTCAATCCTCCTCTTTGAACACAAGTTACAACTCTAGTATACATATCTTTAATGACTTGAATATATATCATATCAACACCTTTCTTCTCTAGAACTCTCCAAAGGATATCTCTTAGAACCTTATCGTTTTTATAAATCAATAAAAATCATATGAAGATCCTCTTTATTCTCTCTAAACTTCTCCATCAAACTCTCACTAAATGCATATCTTCCATAATAGACCTGCCTGACATAAATCCAAATTGATTATGAGAAATTTTTGTAATACGTTTTTACCTATGTCCAACTATCCTCTCTCATAATTTTTAAGTATGACACATCAACTTAATTTATTTATAATTTACACACTATTGTGCAACCCTTTCATTCTTTAAAATTGAGACCAAAATACTTTTCCATCACCCGGGAATATTTTTAGTTTTTAAAAAAATATTAAAGAGTTTAGAAAGCTAAGAAAGTCCCAAATTTTCTATCTATTTCCACACTTCAAATGAGATCTCATGAGGTCCTATAGACTTTTCACTCTTAGTTTTCTTTAAAGCCTCCTCAACTTCTTTTTTACTAATGTGACTGTAAAAATGAAACTTTTTATTATTTCTTAGGATATTAAGATCACTAAGGTTGATCATACTTTTAGAAATTTCATTAAAAAGTTTGTCAAATTAACTCATATGTTGAATATCTTTTTCTAAGAAAAGTACTTTTTGATTTTTCATCTTTAATACACTTTTCTTGAGTTAAATCTTTATTTTTTTCTTTTCTTTGTTTTGCTAGTTTAGACATATTTTTTACCCTCGTTAGTATCTAATCTATTATAAAGATCACAAAACACAGAATTTTTAACATTACTGATTGTTTTCTTAGACTCTCTACGGGTCATTTTATATGTTTTTTCAGTTCTCTAAGCTTTTACATTTAAATCGATTTTTATAATATAACGTCATATATTTTTTATTTTCATATATATTATTATTCCACCACCAACTACTTTTACTTATAAATTTTTTTTTTATTTTGATTCTACAAGTATATCTTTTGTCATTAGTTTAATAGTGTTTGTTACTTTATCACACATAGAATTTGCTTCTTCATAAGCATCCCAAATCTTGATATCTTGAATTTTACTCTTAAAAATAATTTTATTTGTGTTTTTTAGGCGTTCCCATATAATTTTACGATAATGATTCATGACATTCTTTATTTTATAACTCTTCATTTTAAAATCTAGAATTAATAATCGATGTTGAGTACTTAAATCTTCACTTGGAATGACCTTACAATATTTACAATCTCGACTATCTCTTCTTCTCAAAAGAAAATAATTAATTTGTGTTTTCTTAGATCCATTCTTATAAGTAATAATATGCACATATCTTTTATTGAATAAAATATTAACAAAAATAAAGTCATATGCTAAAGCAAAATTTAATATGGCTCTACCTTCTTAATTAATCACTCCAAAATCATTGCCACCATGAATATTTCTAAAATTTTCTACCATTCTACCGATATGTCTATTTAAATCTTCTTTAATAAAAATTCTTTTTTAAGAGATATCATTTGTTTTAAGTCTTCTAGGTCATTTCAGAATTTTTTTTAGAGCTTATATCTAAACCTACTTGAGGAGCATAATCACTTAACTCATATGTTGAATATCTTTTTCTAAGAGAAGTACTTTTTGATTTTTCATCTTTAATACACTTTACTTGAGTTGAATCTTTATTTTTGTTTTCTCTTTGTTTTGCTAGTTTATACATATGTTTTTTACTCTCATTAGTATCTAATATATTATAAAGATAACCAAAAGCATAATTTTTAACATTACTGATTGTTCTCTTAGACTCTCTACGGGTCATTTTATATATTTTTTAGTTTTCTAAGCTTTTACATTTAAATCAATTTTTATAATATAAGGTCATATATTTTACCTTTTCTTACATATTATTATTTCACCACCAACTATTTTTATTTATAAATTTTTTTTCTTTTGATTATACAAGTATATCTTTTGTCATTAGTTTAATAGTGTTTGTTACTTTATCACACATAGAATTTTCTTCTTCATAAACATCCCGAATCTTTATATCTTGAAGTTTACTCATAAAAATAATTTTATTTGTGTTTTTTAGGTGCCCCCATATAATTTTACGATAATGATTCATAACATTCTTTATTTTATAACTCTTCATCTTAAAATCTAGAATTAATAATCGATGTTGAGTACTTAAATCTTCACTTGGAATGACCTTACAATATTTATAATCTCAACTATTTCTTCTTCTTAAAAGAAAATAATTAATTTGTGTTTTCTTAGATCCATTCTTATTAGTAATAATATGCACATATCTTTTATTGAATAAAATATTAACAATAATAAAGTCATACGCTAAAGCAAAGTTTAATATGGCTCTACCTTCTTCATTAATCACTCCAAAATCATTGCCACCATGAATATTTCTAAAATCTTCTACCATTCTACCGATATGCCTATTTAAATCTCCTTTAATAAAAATTCTTTTTCAAGAGATATCATTTGTTTTAAGTCTTCTGGGTCATTTCAGAATTTTTTTAGAGCTTATATCTAAACCTACTTGTGGAGCATAATCACTTATAATAATATTAAAAATCTTAGTATCAACAATAATCTTAAGGTTCTATCTTCAATACTATTAATTTTTACAATATGATCTTTCAAACTCTTATCTATAATTATACCTACGCCATTTCTAGTGTNGTGGAGCATAATCACTTATAATAATATTAAAAATCTTAGTATCAACAATAATCTTAAGGTTCTATCTTCAATTCTATTAATTTTTACAACATGATCTTTCAAACTCTTATCTATAATTATACCTACGCCATTTCTAGTGCGACTCTTACCTGAATACCAAAGTTGAAAATCTAAGTTATCAATCTCGTTAACCTTTTCTTCAACCCATTTAGTTTTTTGAATACATAAGACATTATCTTTTTATGAATCATAATATCAACTAATTCAACTAATTTACTTGTGAGAGTACCTGTATTCCAAGATCCTTTTCTAATATTAGTTTCGTGTACTAACTACTTTACCCGCATCCATCCGTAATGTAGGAACTTGCTTATCCGACACTACGCCCGGGCGCCTGTGTAGCGGCCCTTTTTTCATTGTATTCACATCATACAACACGTCTCTTCCAAGGGACACCCTAGCCTTTACACAATAATTACGATGGTTGTCGACTACCTAACTCAACCCTTCACTTCTCACATTCGATGCTTGATACACTGCAATGACAGTGTCAACTATAGGCTACAAGATTAAATAAAATTATATTTAAAAATGAATTAAGAAAATATGTACCATAAAGTAGCTTTTGCATCATATTTTATGTTAAGTGTTTTGACAAAATAGTGCCTAAGGTTAATTATTCNTATATATATATATATATATATATATATATGACATAATGCTGACTTTTGCCACTTTTATGATAATTGTTAAATTTAACAATAAAATAATTTTAATTATACTTAGAATGCCAAATTTTAAGGAACTACAAGTGGAATCATGATTTTAGAAATCTACCAAGTTGTTAGACTTATAAGCTTTTATTGGCTGCATAGTAGTTGATGATCCAAATCAAGTTTATTATTATTTGGCTCAACTTTCTTAGAAAAAGACATAAATCTTGTTACATTTGCCTAATTATTTGGCTCAATTTTAATATTAATAAAATTTTAGTTTTTTTTTTATTTTATTTTGATAAGAGGGTTAAAAATAAAATATTAAAAGTAAAATAAAAAATAATTGAAATATAATATCTCAAAAATTAATAACTTAGGATTATATGTAAAATATTCAGAAGTGAAGTAATTTGAATAAAAATATTATATATTTAATTAATTAAAATATTAATTTTTTANATAAGAGGGTTAAAAATAAAATATTAAAAGTAAAATAAAAAATAATTGAAATATAATATCTCAAAAATTAATGACTTGGGATTATATGCAAAATATTCCGAAGTGAAGTAATTTGAATAAAAATATTATGTATTTAATTAATGAAAATATTAATTTTGTCTTATTGTTATATTATTTAAATTTAATTATAATAATTTATTTATATTTATTATCCTATTCAATGTTCAATGAACTTGTTCTTATAGAGGAGACTTTGACATGAAGTAAACCTATTAATATTATATTAAATTATGCATTTTACCCCATAAAATTGTTATCATTAGTTTTAGTTTACTCTTCATATTTTAATTGTCTATAAATANTTATTGTTATATTACTTAAATTTAATTATAATAATTTATTTATATTTATTATGCTATTCAATGTTCAATGAACTTGTTCTTATAAAGGAGACTTTGACATGAAGCAAACCTATTAATATTATATTAAATTATGCATTTTACCCCATAAAATTGTTATTCTTAGTTTTAGTTTATTCTTCATATTTTAATTGTCTATAAATATCATACTTAAGAGACATAAATTAAATTTAAAATTTTTGCTTTTTATTTATTAATAAAAATTNTGTCTATAAATATCATACTTAAAAGAAATAAATTAAATTTAAAATTTTTTGCTTTTAATTTATTAATAAAAAACATTTTAAAATTTTACCTAAATATTTAAATTTATTTAGTCCCCCATGCCCAAATTTATTAAACTCTCGACTCCTATTTCAAAGTTAAATTCTTGGCTGTGTTTGTTTGCAACTTTATTTTACATTAAATAGAATTTATCAAATCAAATAAAATTGAATTTAGCATAATGATATTGGGATAGAAGAGTTCAAAAGCGATGACAGAATAAATTTGACTCGCAATCAGATTCATTAAATATAAATTTATGTCGTAAAAATGACAAAATGCTGGAAGAGAAAGACGAAACGTGATGAATTTTGGATTTAATGGATCGTTGGATTATTATTATTATTTTTTAGGTGTTGGTTGATTTAAGCTAAATTCATAATTAAATCTTGTAAATAATATAATAACAAACACTGNAATGACAGAATAAATTTGACTCGCAATCAGATTCATTAAATATAAATTTATGTCGTAAAAATGACAAAATGCAGGAAGAGAAATACGAAAAGTGATGAATTTTGGATTTAATGGATCGTTCGATTATTATTATAATTATTTAGGTGTTCGGTTGATTTAAGTTAAATTCATAATTAAATCCTATAAATAATATAATAACAAACACTCNTGTCTATAAATATCATACTTAAAAGAAATAAATTAAATTTAAAATTTTTTGCTTTTAATTTATTAATAAAAATCATTTTAAAATTTTACCTAAATATTTAAATTTATTTAGTCCCCCATGCCCAAATATTTTAAACTCTCAACTCCTATTTCAAAGTTAAATTTTTGGCGGTGTTTGGTTGCAACTTTATTTTACATTAAATAGAATTTATTAAATCAAATAAAATTGAATTTAGCATAATGATATTGGGATAGAAAAGTTCAAAAGTGATGACACAATAAATTTGACTCGCAATCAGATTCATTAAATATAAATTTATGCCGTAAAAATTACAAAATGCTGAAAGAGAAAGACGAAACGTGATGAATTTTGGATTTAATGGATCGTTGGATTATTATTATTATTTTTTAGGTGTTCGATTGATTTAAGCTAAATTCATAATTAAATCCTATAAATAATATAATAACAAACACTGTTGAAGTATTACGAACCCGGGGCATATATAGAACCATGACAAAGAAATATGACGAGTTTAGAGCGGAAAATCAAATTCTATCATCCTTCTCCTTAAATCTTAAGTTCTAATACTAAGATCATAGCATACGAGCAGATTATCATCAAGTATTTATTGTCTCTAACAAAAAAAAAAAAAAAAGTTTTAGAAGGTGTTGACTAAATATAAAATGTGTGAATTGCATATTGAATTAAGGAATTTAGAGTGATATTTTTTTTAATTCATTAGATTTACCCGTGTTTTGAATTTATAACAATCAATTGGTATGTTAAAATGAACACCAACATCTGCAAAAAGTTTCGTTTGGTGAAAGAGCTGGAGATGAATATCTCCCAAAGTTCTGTCACAAGAACGACAAACTTTCACTATTTCATATCTTAGTCCGTCTCCTCACCGATCGAACGAATACAACTTTTGAAAAAAAAATGATAAACATTAACACTGATTGTTGGGAGCGATTTGCTAGTGCATTGTCATCACAAGAACGACAAACTCATTGCATAATTTTAAAATATTTCAAAACGCCAAATTTTTCTGTCCAGTCACCATACCTGCGGACAACATACGAGATGCAGCAGTGACCGGACCGCACATACGGTGACCGGAACACCCCTTAAATTTATGGAGTGCTGAACTTCAAATCCGTGAAAACTTTGAAAAAAAGAATTTGGAGAAAAGGAGAAATTAGAGAAATATTATGCCTTCTTTAAAGTAAACAAAGTTTCACAAAAAATAGCGACACACAGAGCTTAAAACTAATTTCAGGCCGTCAATTCATAAAAACATAAGATCCAGAAGAAGAGAGCAAGAGGTAAAGGAAGCCACAGGAGAACTTGGATTATAGATGAAGAAATTATATTGGTTTAACCTTTTATGATGTACCACATGACCAACATACAACAACTTATGCCGTACAGGTGCTTGCCACTCTGCACCNGTCAATTCATAAAAACATAAGATCCAGAAGAAGAGAGCAAGAGGTAAAGGAAGCCACAGGAGAACTTGGATTCTAGATGAAGAAATTATATTGGTTTAACCTTTTATGATGTACCACATGACCAACATACAACAAGTTATGCCGTACAGGTGCTTGCCACTCTGCACATGAAGCTTGGATTGCATTTGTTGAACCTTCTGTTTCGACAAGTATCAGCAGACTAATCTTATGTGTTGATGCAGTGAATTCGAAGCAGCCCAGAATTGATTGAGTCATGAATGAAATGGTAAGAAGCCGAAGTAAGTTGCAATACTCCGCTTTGGTGGAGGATCGAGCCACAATATACTGTTTTTTTTTGTTAACGGTCCGCAATATAGAGGTATTCACAAGAAAGGTGCAAGTCNTGGTAAGAAGCCGAAGTAAGTTGCAATACTCCGCTTTGGTGGAGGATCGAGCCACAATATACTGTTTTTTTTAACGGTCCGCAATATAGAGGTATTCACAAGAAACGTGCAAGTTCTGTTGTAGATCGACGATTGTCGTTGTCCCCTGCCCAGTTGGCGTCCGTGTGGGTATGTAGTATAAGATCACCATGTAAGATCTTGAGTCTGTAATCACGTAGGACCTGTGTAGAAGTTGAAAGTGGTGATTGGTCGGTTGATGTATATGTTGGCATAGGAAGTTCGCCGCAAAGGTCATGTCCGAACTTGTGATTGTTAGGTATTGTTATGGCTGTCAAAAAAGCTCGTTGTTCTCGAGNAAATAATCTTGACCGTAGATCACCGTGATCTACGGCCAAGATCGAACACCGCATGCAGAGATGCATGCGGTGACCATACGCAATAATCCCTCCAACATATGAGATGCAGCAATGACCAGACCAGACAGGAAAAACGCTCTTTCAAAACACCCCTTAAAATTTATGGAGTGCTGAAATTCAAACCCGTGAAAACTTTGAAAAAAGGAATTTTTAACGGTCCACAATATAGAGGTATTCCCAAGAAACGTGCTAGTCCTGTTGTAGATCGACGTTTGTCGTTGTCCCCTGCCCAGTTGGCGTCCGTGTAGGTATGTAGTATAAGATCACCATGTAAGAACTTGAGTCTGTAATCACGTAGGACCTGTGTAGAAGTTGAAAGTGGTGATTGGTCGGTTGATGTATATGTTGGCATAGGAAGTTCGCCGCAAAGGTTATGTCCGAACGTGTGATTGTTAGGTATTGTAATGCTTCTGTAATTCATAGAAATTCAGTAGGTTTCTGCATAGGATGGGTATTGTGTTTGTCATTGTCCCGCTTACTTGATAGTGGTGTAGAGATTGATTTGCAACCTAATATGTCCGATTGAAGAAGAAGTTCAGTGGCGTAGCTAAGCTGGTCAAGAAATAAAAAGGTGTTTGTTCGAGCGAATCAATGCCTAAAAATCGAGAAACCGAGACTAATTGCTTAACTTGAATTGGAAGTGGTTGAAGAGCAGTCATAAAGATCTTGGAACCATGATCTTGTGAGATAAGCAGTGAGGGATCTGACTTGCTGATATCCACGCTGATGAAAAAGAATATAAACATTATTGTTATGAAAAAGTTTATGAACAGATAATATATTGTGTGAGAGAGATGAAACATGCTAGATTTGAGGTAGAAAAAGCTTACAGTGAGGTGTTAGAAGGATATCGTACCTGTAGTGCAACTAGAATGGATTGAACAGTACCAATCCTGACTTGTTCATAACCTGCTGTCGGAGTAGCTAGGTGTAGGTCGTTGAGGTCCGAGGTAAGATGTGTTGTAGTTCTGGAGTCGAGGACCCAAGGAGAAATACCGTGTTGCAAAGCTTGTTTGGTAGGTATGTAATCCATATTCAAACAGTGCCAACAAGTTTCAGCGGACTGGCCAAATTTATTCCCGATTTCGCATGTCACAGAGACTCTTGGAGTGCTTTGGCTCTCCTAGACCGAGATGGATGCTGAGCTCGGCCTCGACCACAACCATTGGAGGTCGGTGGGCTGCGAGCTGTGGTGAGAGCAAACTAAGGATTAGAGGGACGATTGAATTTATGATTATCACTTATAATGTTGATCTCTATACTACAGAGAAGAGAGTAAAAGTCATCTAGATCAGTAGGTTGTAGTTGTTATGTAGCGTGGAACCCGTTGAGCGTGTAGAGCATGATATCTTCACTATCTAGTTTCCTATCGGCAGCGACAATATTATCAACGAGTGTCTTGATGCTGGATAAGTATTGTGTCATTGTTTGATTGTTCATTGTGAGTGTATGTAGGGCATTCTTCAGTTGGATGAGTCTAAAAAACATAAGATCTAGAAAAAGAGAGCAAGCTGTGAAGGAAGCTAGAGGAGAATCTGGGCGAGCTTTGGTGTTTTGACAAATTACCATACAGGTGTCAAAGCCTCCTATTACAGTAAAGCAGAAGATTATAGAAGAATAAGGGCCCGTTTGGTTAGACTTTTTTAACGCGGCACTGTGTGCGACAGCCACTTCGTCCCGCAGTAGGTCGTTTGGTTCGAAGCTTTGCGGCAAAACTTTCGCAAAGCTGAGAGAAAGCGGGCCGCGACATTAACCACGCAGCCCCGCTTTCGCCCTGAAAATTTGCCCGCTTTATCCACTTTACCCCTTTTGTTTCTCTTCTACCCTAACTGCTTCTCTAGCGGCTCTCCTTTGTCGTCTTGCTTCGTAGCCCCTCGGTCGACAGATCCGAGGTATAACGAGCAATTTTCTTCTTCTAATCGCAGATATGAGGGAGCTTATGTGTCTTTTCGAATGTAATGTTTTCTCCTTCTCATCTTCTTCATTTTTCTGCGATTTTTTATTTATTCCTTCTAAAGATGCGGTGGATCTGTACATTAGCGCATGCAACTTATTTGTTTTTTACCTGTTTCTTCACTAGGGTTTTGCCTTTTCTTTCCCTTCCCGTTTGAGCCATTCTTGTTTATTCCATCTAAGGTAGTGGTTGATTCACTGATGTTTTGCTCTGAGACATTACATTTGTGGAAGTTATGAGGATAAGACACTAACTTTGTGGGCAATTGGTGTCAGGTTAACATGGGCATTTCCTTGCAATAAACTTCTTGTTTATGGAGTCACATGCCACTCGATTTAAGATTTCTGTTATGTTTTACAGTAATCCAAAATAAATAGATGTATTCAATAACCTCATATATGTTTCTCTGCCATGGACAGTGCATGAACAACAAACGAATACTTTTTTAAGCTTAGAAAAATTTTAGCAAGTGTTTCAAAGTAAAACATTGGCCTTGGCTTTTACTGGTTAAAAGAATGGAATGTATGGGTTGTACTCTCTTATCAGAAGAACCGTGATTGCTAAGTCCATGTACTGTTTGGACCTTGCAGACTCAAGCAAGGGCTAAGGGCCCCTCAGGGGCCAGGTGGAGGGAATCTTTACTTCGAATCTTCTCAATTGAGGGTCAAGGTGGAGAATTATTATTTTGACCCTCAATTATTGAACTAAGGTAAAATGACACTTTTGTAATATGGTATCGCTCACGNTATAAGTTATATAATTAATATATAATATTATTTTTATATATTAATATTAGAGATGTCAAACTGGCTCGTCGTCAGCTCGCGTTCGGTTCGTGTTCGGCTTGTTCGTTAAGAAATGAACACGAGCTTATTTCAAACAAACTAAATTTTAAACGAACCGAACATGAACAAAAGTTTTGTTCGTTTGTGTTCGGTTCGTTTACACCCCTAGGTATTGTAATGCTTCTGTAATTCATTGAAATTCAGTAGGTTTCTGCATAGGATGGGTATTGTGTTTGTCATTGTCCCGCTTACTTGATAGTGGTGTAGAGATTGATTTGCAGCCTAATATGTCCGATTGAAGAAGAAGTTCAGTGGCGTAGCTAAGCTGGTCAAGAAATAAAAATGTGTTTATTTGAGCGAAACAATGCCTAAAAATCGAGAAACCGAGACTAATTGCATAACTTGAAATTGGGCGCAAAGAGTAGTAGTAAGTGGTTGAAGAGCAGTCATTAAGATCTTGGGACCATGATCTTGTGAGATAAGCAGTGAGGGATCTGACTTGCTGATATCCACGCTGATGAAGAATTTGGAGAAGGTGGCAAACCATTTGCCTCGGAGATTTTTTAACCTGTATAATACCTTTTTGAGGAGACATACATGATTCAGATGTTGAGAATCTATATACCCTGGTGGTTGCTTAAGATGCACCATTTCAAGTTGTGTACCATGGAGAAAGACAGTTGAAACCTTGAATTGGAGCATCGACCACTGTCGAGTAAAGGCAATAGTAAAGAACACACGCGAAGAGTAGTCCTCTTGGCTATGTGACTGAAAGTCTCATAATTGTTTACTGCAAATTCTTGGTTATAGCCTTGCACCACGAGGTAAGCTTTGTACCTTTTCATTGTCCCATCAGAGTTCTATTAGTGAAAAAGGTTCACCCGCTTCCAAGGATAGGTTGGTCCACTGGTGTTGGAACAATGACTCAAGTACCTTGAGCTTGTAGGGCAAAGAATACTTCATTCATTGCAGACCGTCGGTGAACTTGCTTGGCGGTCTTAGTTTATGTTGTAGGATTGAGACGTTGTTTGAGTTGGTGAACCAGATTGAGTTTGTTGATTGCTTTTAGATGTCCCATCTTGTTTTGGGTAATCATGTGGTGGGGTTGAGTAGGATTATCAGATGGGAGGGTGTGATTAATGTGGAGGCACGTTTCGGTGGTGATACTGTTGGAGGGAAGGTAGCTAGTTCATTTGGGTTTTGTGATAGTGGCGGGGAAGTGACNCTATTAGTGAAAAAGGTTCACCCGCTTCCAAGGATAGGTTGGTCCACTGGTGTTGGAACAATGACTCAAGTAACTTGAGCTTGTAGGGCAAAGAATACTTCATTCATTGCAGACCGTCGGTGAGCTTGCTTGGCGGTCTTAGTGTATGTTGTAGGATCGAGACGGTGTTTGAGTTGGTAAACCGGATTGAGTTTGTTGACTGGTTTTAGATGTCTCATCTTGTTTCGGGTAATCAGGTGGTGGGGTTGAGTAGGATTATCAGATGGGAGGGTGTGATTTATGTGGAGGCACGGTTCGGTGGTGATACGGTTGGAGGGAAGGTAGCTAGTTCATTTGGGTTTTGTGATAGTGGCGGGGAAGTGATTTGTGGAGGTACGAGAAGGGATTTTCTGGATGCAAGAGGGTTGAAAGATAATTCAGTGGAGATGACACAAACTCGTATGGAAAGATGTGCTCATCAAAGTTTACATGACATGAGATGAAGAGTTTCCTGATGGTGGGTTGATAGAACTTAAAGCCCTTATGATTGGCACAGTACCTAAGAAAAACACATGGTTGGGAGCGAGGTGCAAGTTTATTTGGCGTATGTGAACACTTCCAAGGATAGCACCTATCCAAACACTTTGATGTGGGAGTATGAAGGTTTATGCTTGTAAAGAAATTCATATGGAAATTTAAGGTTAGTATTTTTGGATGACATTCACTTGATAATGTAGGCTACCACAAGGACACTATCTACCCAAAGTGTAGATGAGGGAGAGGCATCATGGAGGAGAGTGACTATGGTTTCAATAAGATGTCAATGTTTGTGTTCCACAGCTCCAATTTGTTTTGAAGTGTGAGGACATGAGAATTGATGAAGTATGGCATTGTGGTTTATGAATGTTTAGAGAGCCGTACTTCTGTATTCAGCCCCACCATCAGATCAAAGAAAATGAATAGTGGTATTAAATTGGGTGTGAATCATTTTAATGAATTAAACACATTTGTGAGCTGTTTCAGATTTGTTTAGCATCCGAAATACCAAAAAAAATGTGAAAAATCAACAATAAGATGCAAATAGTATTTATAACCTTGAGTAGATGGAAGTGGGGTCGGACCTCATACATTGGAATGTAGGTGTATGTGCATGTAAAGTAGGAAATAGAAAAGTTTGTCTATGACTTGTGTTGCAACTGCAACTATTACAAAGAGGAGTATGTATATCTACGCCTAGACTTGATTGACTCTTAGAGACAAGCTTGATGAATTCTGAATATGAATGCCAAGGCGTTTGTGCCAGAAATTGGACTTCTTGGTGGAGGTGTCGAATATAAGCCCTCAAAATTGGTTCCACGGAATAAAGTTAGCCTCGTCTTGGGATCAAAGATCGTAAAACTATTTAGATAAAAAAGAATATAAACATTATTGTCATGAAAAAGTTTATGAACAAATAAAATATTGTGTGAGAGAGATGAAAAATGCTAGATTTGAGGTAGAAAAAGCTTACAGTGAGGTGTTAAAAGGATATCGTACTTGTAGTGCAACTAGAATGGATTGAACAGTACCAATCCTTACTTGTTCATAACCTGCTGTCGGAGTAGCTAGGTGTAGGTTGTTGAGGTCCGAGGTAAGATGTGTTGTAGTTCTGGAGTCGATGACCCAAGGAGAAATACCGTGTTGCAAAGCTTGTTTGGTAGGTATGTAATCCATATTCAACCAGTGCCAACAAGTTTCGGACTGGCCAAATTTATTGCCGATTTCGCATGTCACAGAGACTCTTGGAGTGCTTTGGCTCTCCTAGACCGAGATGGATGCTGAGCTCGGCCTCGATCACAACTATTGGAGGTCGGTGGGCTGTGAGCTGTGGTGAGAGCAAATTAAGAATTAGAGGGACGATTGAATTTATGATTATCACTTATAATGTTGATCTCTATACTACAGAGAAAAGACTAAATGTCATCTAGATCAATAGGTTGTAGTTGTTATGTAGCGTGGAACCCGTTGAGCGTGTAGAGCATGATATCTTCGCTATCTAGTTTCCCATTGGTAGTGACAATATTATCAACGAGTGTCTTGATGTTGGATAAGTATTGTGTCATTGTTTGATTGTTCATTGAGAGTGTATGTAGGGCATTGTTCAGTTGGAAGAGTCTGAAAAACATAAGATCTAGAAAAAGAGAGCAGCAGTGAAGGAAGTTAGAGGAGAATCTGAGCGAGCTTTGGTATTTTGACAAATTACCATACAGGTGTCAAAGCCTCCTATTACAGTAAAGCGGAAGATTATAGAAGAATAAGGGCCCGTTTAGTTCGACTTTTTTGGTGCTGCGCTGTGTGTGACAGTCGCTTCGTCCCGCAGTCGGTCGTTTGGTTCGTAGCTTTGCGACAAAACTTTTGCAAAGCTGAGAGAAAGCAGGCCGCTGCATTAACCCCGCGACCCTGCTTTCGCCCTGAAAATTTGCCTCGCTTTATCCACTTTACCCCTTTCATTTCTCTTCTACCCTAACTGCTTCCCTCGCGGCTCTCCTTCGTCGTCTTGCTTCGTAGCCCCTCGATCGACAGATCTAAGGTATAACCAGCAATTTTCTTCTTCTAATCACAGATATGAGGGAGCTTATGGGTTTTTTCGAATATGATGTTTTCTTCTTCTCATCTCCTTCCTGTTTCTGCGATTTTTTGTTTATTCCTTCTGAAGATGCGGTGAATCTGTACATTAGCGCATGCAACCTGTTTGTTTTTTACCGGTTGCTTCACTAGGGTTTTGCCTTTTCTTTCCCTTCCCGTTTGAGCCATTCTTGTTTATTCTATCTAAGGTAGTGGTTTATTCACTGATGTTTTGCTCTGAGACATTACATTTGTGGAAGTTATGATGATAAGACATTGACTTTGTGGGCAATTGGTGACAGGTTAACATGGGCATTTCCTTGCAATAAACTTCTTGTTTATGGAGTCACATGCCACTCGATTTAAGATTTATGTTGTGTTTTACAGTAATCCAAAAAAAATAGATGTATTCAATAACCTCACATATGTTTCTCTGCCATGGAGAGTGCATGAACAACAAACGAATCCCTTTTTAAGCTTAGAAAAATTTTAGCAAGTGTTTCAAAGTAAAACATTAGCCCTGTCTTTTACTGGTTAAAAGAATGAAATGTATATTTTTTTAGCTATGAAACATAAGAATTGAGTGAAACGGATTGGGGCATAAGAATTGAGTGGCATGCATGAAAAATTTCCTTCCTTTTAAAATATGTTGGAGCATAGGCTAAATAGTGAAACAGATTGGGGCATAACCTAGTTAAAACATAGTTGTTAAATATTGCTGGTGGGTTTTCTAATTCTGTGGTGGTTTTAAATATGTTGGATCCTTTTATATATTGTATACATGGTTTAAGTTGAGCATATGTACAACAAAAAAGTTCTTGTTGATATGCTTCAAAAATTTAAGCCAGTATTTCAATAAAATATTGCATTCGTTTCCCGTGAATGTAGGTTAGTTGACCGAATCACGTAAATTCCTGTGTTCCTGTCGGCACTATTTTTTTNGAAATACCGTGTTGCAAAGCTTGTTTGGTAGGTATGTAATCCATATTCAACCAGTGCCAACAAGTTTCGGACTGGCCAAATTTATTGCCGATTTCGCATGTCACAGAGACTCTTGGAGTGCTTTGGCTCTCCTAGACCGAGATGGATGCTGAGCTCGGCCTCGATCACAACTATTGGAGGTCGGTGGGCTGTGAGCTGTGGTGAGAGCAAATTAAGAATTAGAGGGACGATTGAATTTATGATTATCACTTATAATGTTGATCTCTATACTACAGAGAAAAGACTAAATGTCATCTAGATCAATAGGTTGTAGTTGTTATGTAGCGTGGAACCCGTTGAGCGTGTAGAGCATGATATCTTCGCTATCTAGTTTCCCATTGGTAGTGACAATATTATCAACGAGTGTCTTGATGTTGGATAAGTATTGTGTCATTGNGTTGTTATGTAGCGTGGAACCCGTTGAGCGTGTAGAGCATGATATCTTCGCTATCTAGTTTCCCATTGGTAGCGACAATATTATCAACGAGTGTCTTGATGTTGGATAAGTATTGTGTCATTATTTGATTGTTCATTGAGAGTGTATGTAGGGCATTGTTCAGTTGGAAGAGTCTGAAAAACATAAGATCTAGAAAAAGAGAGCAGCAGTGAAGGAAGTTAGAGGAGAATCTGAGCGAGCTTTGGTATTTTGACAAATTACCATACAGGTGTCAAAGCCTCCTATTACAGTAAAGCGGAAGATTATAGAAGAATAAGGGCCCGTTTAGTTCGACTTTTTTGGTGCTGCGCTGTGTGTGACAGTCGCTTCGTCCCGCAGTCGGTCGTTTGGTTCGTAGCTTTGCGACAAAACTTTCGTAAAGCTGAGAGAAAGCAGGCCGCTGCATTAACCCTGCGACCCTGCTTTCGCCCTGAAAATTTGCCTNTGCTGCGCTGTGTGTGACAGTCGCTTCGTCCCGCAGTCGGTCGTTTGGTTCGTAGCTTTGCGACAAAACTTTTGCAAAGCTGAGAGAAAGCAGGCCGCTGCATTAACCCCGCGACCCTGCTTTCGCCCTGAAAATTTGCCTCGCTTTATCCACTTTACCCCTTTCATTTCTCTTCTACCCTAACTGCTTCCCTCGCGGCTCTCCTTCGTCGTCTTGCTTCGTAGCCCCTCGATCGACAGATCTAAGGTATAACCAGCAATTTTCTTCTTCTAATCACAGATATGAGGGAGCTTATGGGTTTTTTCGAATGTGATGTTTTCTCCTTCTCATCTCTNAGATCTAAGGTATAACCAGCAATTTTCTTCTTCTAATCACAGATATGAGGGAGCTTATGGGTTTTTTCGAATATGATGTTTTCTTCTTCTCATCTCCTTCCTGTTTCTGCGATTTTTTGTTTATTCCTTCTGAAGATGCGGTGAATCTGTACATTAGCGCATGCAACCTGTTTGTTTTTTACCGGTTGCTTCACTAGGGTTTTGCCTTTTCTTTCCCTTCCCGTTTGAGCCATTCTTGTTTATTCTATCTAAGGTAGTGGTTTATTCACTGATGTTTTGCTCTGAGACATTACCTTTGTGGAAGTTATGAGGATAAGACATTGACTTTGTGGGCAATTGGTGACAGGTTAACATGGGCATTTCCTTGCAATAAACTTCTTGTTTATGGAGTCACATGCCACTCGATTTAAGATTTATGTTGTGTTTTACAGTAATCCAAAAAAAATAGATGTATTCAATAACCTCACATATGTTTCTCTGCCATGGAGAGTGCATGAACAACAAACGAATCCCTTTTTAAGCTTAGAAAAATTTTAGCAAGTGTTTCAAAGTAAAACATTAGCCCTGTCTTTTACTGGTTAAAAGAATGAAATGTATATTTTTTTAGCTATGAAACATAATAATTGAGTGAAACGGATTGGGGCATAAGAATTGAGTGGCATGCATGAAAAATTTCCTTCATTTTAAAATATGTTGGAGCATAGGCTAAATAGTGAAACAGATTGGGGCATAACCTTGTTAAAACATAGTTGTTAAATATTGCTGGTGGGTTTTCTAATTCTGTGGTGGTTTTAAATATGTTGGATCCTTTTATATATTGTATACATGGTTTAAGTTGAGCATATGTACAACAAAAAAGTTCTTGTTGATATGCTTCAAAAATTTAAGCCACTATTTCAATAAAATATTGCATTCGTTTCCCGTGAATGTAGGTTGGTTGACCGAACCACGTAAATTTCTGTGTTCCCTTATATTTATTTTTCTTGTTTGGTTTATTTCTTGCAACATGTTTATATCCATTCTTTCATTTACTTAACAATGTTTAAATTCATTATATTAATTCATGTTGAATGTTATTTTTTGGTGGTATTATTAGCATAGCTATTAAAAACAAAAAGGTTGTCACTCCTGCACTTTGGGAGAAGGACACCAAATTAATATTTTGTGACCTATGCATATGTGAAATTGATAAGGGAAATAGGCCAACAACATTTTTCAATAAGGAAGGTTGGGATAACATCGTTAGCAAATTTAAGGAGATGAAAGGTAGGGAATATGATAGACTCCAATTGAAGAATAAATGGGACCAGCTTAAGAAAAATTGGAAACTGTCGAGTGATTTGAAGCGTGGCTCCACTGGATTAGGATGAGATCCGGTAAATAGAACAATTGAGGTGTCAGAGGAGTAGTGACAAGAAAGGCTTGCGGTAAGATATTATTGAGTAGTTCTTTTTAATTTTAATAAGTTCTATTTTTGATTTCTAATAACCTTTCGTTCTCTTTTACAGATTGTTCCTGCGGCAAAGAAGTTTAGATTGGCTGGGATTGAACCATAATTGGAGGGCAAATTACAAATGATGTTTGGTGGGGTGGTAGCTACAGGGAAATTTCAGCTGCCCCTAGCCAAATAGTTTTTGAAACAACCCCCGAGAATGTGGCCGTGGAATTGTCAAATGATTCTGTAGAATTCCGCAGTGTTGAGCCACTTGAAATTCAATCCACCAACCGTG
>JXCR01054997.1:121540-132814 GCA_002079205.1 Phalaenopsis hybrid cultivar | reverse complement strand
AAGTTCAAACATTGAAAAAATTAAACAAGTCAAGCTTAAATAATATGTAAAAGCTCAAGCCGAACATGAACAACTTATAATTATACCAAACCAAGTCCAAACTACGATATACTTATCTTGACTCAGCTCGATTACAACCCTAACCACGCGTTAAAAACAACAATGCTTCTAGGCGTGCTATAACCAACAAAAGTTTGAGCAAAGAAAATTAAGGTGTTCTTTTATTGTTTACTTTTGCTATTAACATTAAAACGGAATCCAACTTCCTGAATTTCAGTCACAACAGAGAAATGACAAGTTTAGGCTGAAAGTCGAAGTAGATCAAGTAAGTTTGTGGTAAACCTACGACATAAAACCATTTTACATGTATTTCTTCTACTTTCGACCCATTACGCTGAAAACAAAAGAGAACTTAAGAACCAATGAATACAATCCAAAGCTCTAATTTAGAAACAATAGCAAGATTTATCAACCAGAAATACAGGAATCAAACCACAACAAAATCTTTGAAAACTAAATACAAGTAGAGAAGTGAGATCTCCAACCAAACCAAGATCATTTCAATTCACTAACAAGGAAATGCTTGAGGTTATTTAAAAGACTAAATTATGAAATCAAGACCTTTAGAACTTATCAATTAGCTATATGTATGCCATATGAGTTAATAATTGGACACATATAAACAGAGAAATTATTACCTTGTCGTCGTCCAACCCAGCATCCTCAAATGCCGAAAAAGCATCTGCAGACAGCACCTCAGCCCACTGCAAGTTCAATGTATATATATCTTCTTATTTTCCAATAAATAGATAGCAGAAGAAAGCCCATAAGAAAACTTTTAAAGGCATTTCTAAAACAAGCAGGCAATGATCAATGAAACATCAGGGAAAATGTTCGCCTACCGAATTAGTAATGATAAATTGAAATCTTGTCATATTTGTAATAAGGTCTCATTTGGTTGAATGAAGGCTAAAATTATAACGAAAGTAGCAAATCCTACTTCTGAATGAAAAAAATTGAAAAACTACTGGTTCGGCTGCAGTTTTAACAGTAAATTTCAATCCATTGCTTAAGCGGATGCATATCTGCTCTGAACTCCTTTCCTTTTTTTTGGCCAGAGCCCAACTATCAGTCCTTGAAACTAAATTGGTAATCACCATAACCTAATGAAAGCTGGGCACAGATCAGTTGAAACTCGCCATAGCATAGTCAGCAGATGCCAGAGTTTTTTGACTTTGAAGCCCAAAAAGTGTTAGAAAAGTGAAGAAAGGCTGTTACAACCTTGCCTACATTAGTTGGGCGTCAAGCCCTCTGGGGACTTATTGCATAATTTTCAATCATGGCTTCAATTTCACTCATTTTGTGATCAACAATTGAAACCTTAGATGATAGGAGTTTTTTGGGATATAAACTATGCTTTCTTCTAATTACATCCAATTCTCAAACATTCCTTTAACTTGCAAGAAGCCAAACGAGCCATGGAAAAAATGTCACTATTTGGCTAGGAACCATACAGACACATTCTACACTGGAGAACTCCCCAAGGAAAATAAATAAATAAATAAATCACCCAATAGCTCTCTCCACCGCATACTCTTCCTCCCCCGTCCATCTTGGTAAGAGCCAGTGGTCCCTCTGAATTCAGAGACAGGTAGAACCAGCGATTTCTTCAGTTTTCCTATATTTGGTTAGTAATTTTTTACCTTCTAGTAGTTGCTACAATATTTATCCATGAATCACGTTTTAACAGCAAAATTCTTTTTCTTCTGATAGATCGTAAGTTGTTTTCCCGGCTATATTAGAAATTGCTTATCCTTGTATTTGTGCATCAAAAGGTATTTTTAAAGCTTGACCTCAGGCAAAAAAAGGCAAGCAACCCTTGAAATGTAGAAAGAAATGAAAAAAAAGGGCAAGAGACAGGTGCAACGAGCCGTGTTCTACCAGATGTACACCCCTAAAAGGCCTAGATGCCGTCTCAAGAGCATGTAACACTCTTTAATGCCCCCCACCCNACCCCCCCAAAAAAAAAAAAATCCTTGCCTTCTCTTTTTTACAACATTTCTCATGCCCATGACATCTTCCTCCCAATAGGTGGACTCGAATAGGCTAAATCATATCTTGTAATTTGTTTGATGATTTTAATTTATTTATTCCCCTAGTTCAAATAAATTGCAAAAAATACATTTAAAAGTGATTTTAAAATAGCCTCTATTGAAGTAAGAAATTATCAAGTAAAACCAAGTATTAAAAGCACATTAACAAGTCCAGGAAAGCAATGGTCTTCGAGTAAGCTGAATTGGTGTAAGGCTAAATATGGAGCGATATTCTGCAGGTTCATTTGGAAAGATCAAGCTTAGAACTGATGATCCCTTCAGAGTTGACGAGAGGATTAGTGACAATGCTTGCAAAATTCATCTATCGGGAGATTAAAATATTTCTGCTATTCTTCAATGTTGCTGATTTTTTCGACATGCTATGATGACNGATATTCTGCAGGTTCATTTGGAAAGATCAAGCTTAGAACTGATGATCCCTTCAGAGTTGACGAGAGGATTAATGACAATGCTTGCAAAATTCATCTATCGGGAGATTAAAATATTTCTGCTATTCTTCAAATGTTGCTGATTTTTTCGACATGCTATGATGATTTAAGTGATTCCGCTGGTGAAAGCAAAGCCCCTACTGCACAAGGAGTGAAGCGGGAGCAACATTTTCTGTTCCGGCAGGAGTGAACCCAAGATGTCCATCCTAGGACTGTTCTGCATAATCTAGGTCGGTTTGGTTCAGGTTTTTCCCAACCATACTGGGCCAGCCAGTCCTTTAGGGCATCTTATTATATATTGCTTGCTTTGGACTGGTGGAGACAACTTGTCTGTTATTGTGTTACTTCAAGATTTTTCACCTTTAGAAGCATTGTATCCTTGCTTTTGCAAGTAGGGTAGTTGTATCTTGTTAGAGTGCAAATGGTGGAATGTCCTCAATGTTTGTCTCATCGACAAGAACACAACTACAACTACTTCTCCACTGTCTCCTCCCTGAAAAGCAGCTGAATCGTACTTCTCCCTTCCAAAACCTCGTCGTTCAAACATAATCCTCTCACCTTACCCCTCTAAAACACCGGCTAGTGCGTCAAACCTCTTTCATTTTCTTGGAGCCCTAGAGCGGTGCCACATATTTAACTATATGATACATAAGTTTTTAACAAATAAGATAAAAATATAGCACTTGGATAAAGCCTGAAAACTTAATATATCAACATACTCATAGCATCATCAATAATATTATCAATAAATTGTACTTGCCAAATTGATTTAGTTATAGGTAAGTACATTTATTTGACATGCTACTCCGGAAACCATCTCCTATTTTGAAGCTTCCCTAATTGACATGATTGACCAAGAGATTGAAATTGTGAGTATCAAGATAATGCTAAAAGCACATGACTTCACAAATTACAATACAAGAAATCTTCCATTTTGGCACTAAAATTAAAATAAATTATACTTGAGTGCCCAAGAACACTTTTCCAATAGCCATGACTTGANAGCATCATCAATAATATTATCAATAAATTGTACTTGCCAAATTGATTTAGTTATAGGTAAGTACATTTATTTTACATACTACTCCGGAAACCATCTCCTATTTTGAGGCTTCCCTAATTGACATGATTGACCTAGAGATTGAAATTGTGAGTATCAAGATAATGCTAAAAGCACATGACTTCACAAATTACAATACAAGAAATCTTCCATTTTGGCACTAAAATTAAAATAAATTATACTTGAGTGCCCAAGAACACTTCTCCAATAGCCATGACTTGAGAATGAATGACAAGAGCAAAGAGGAAAAAACAAGGCTCGAGGCTCCATACCTTGTAACTGTAGTATCCAGCTGCATATCCACCTACAAGGCACCCATAACAAAATTAAGCACAATAAATTTTGGATTAGCAAAAAGAAAACACTAAAAAAAAAAAACTAATGAAGAAAATAATAAGGAAAACCTCCAAATATATGACTGAAACTGCAAGGAAATCTGTCCTCTAACAAGGGAGGAATAACTTGTGTTTTCCTTCCTACTCCTTGATCAACATCAAAGATTGATTCAGGCCCGCCAGGAATATATTTTGTATGCAGTTCCAAATCTTTACTAGCAAATCGTATCTGCCGATTGTGAGNGAGGAATAACTTGTGTTTTCCTTCCTACTCCTTGATCAACATCAAAGATTGATTCAGGCCCGCCAGGAATATGTTTTGTATGCAGTTCCAAATCATTACTAGCAAATCGTATCTGCCGATTGTGAAAAGTTAAACAAAAACACCAATAAGAGGCCCAAGATAACCGCACACACAAAAGTCTAGTTAAGAATGAAAATAAAAATTGATAAACTTGCATGAAAACTCAAACAAGCAAAATAAAGGTAGAAAACATTTTGTCTCAAAATTGAACCATCATAGAATCTATANCGCACACACAAAAGTCTAGTTAAGAATGAAAATAAAAATTGATAAACTTGCATGAAAACTCAAACAAGCAAAGTAAAGGTAGAAAACATTTTGTCTCAAAATTGAACCATCATAGAATCTACGCTGATAGGGCGTAGAAAATGGCTCATAAAGCGAATTAAATTAAGCATGAAGAGGACAGAAGATTTCCTTAGAGCAGCAGAGAAAAGCTTATTTGCATCAAAATTCCAAGAAACAAACAGTATTATGATAAAAATGCGGATTGATTTCATTCTTCGCAGTAAAAAAGCGGTAAATGTCATGGCCATATACAGGAGCAGTATTGACAAGATATACCGCTAAAAGCTAATAGCATGTCCAACTGTTTTCAAAGTTCACTCCATAAACTTCTTGACAAGGATTATCATTGGCAATAAATTTCTTTGGAACAGTTCTTGGTGATCAATAGATCGAAAGCAGATGGGCTACCCTTGTTAAATTGTCATGATCTTATGTAGAGATCAATTTCCTCATCTTTTCCAGGATTCTATTTCATTTTAATTATTATTGGTTTTTATTCTTGATATGTTCTAAGAAAATTATCTTAATCATGCAGGAAGACTCGATGCAAGTTGAGACAAAGAACTCTAAAATATTTAATAATCTCTACTCCAATTCAAATGAAGTGTCTAAATAGATGAGTCGGTTGATATCAAACATAGCTCAATCTGGGGGTTGATATCAAACATAGCTCGATCAGGGTCCAAGCGATCCCAAATCATGCACTTGGAATATAGTAAGAATATTTGAAACATATTTTAGGGGACAAAATGATCTCCAAATCTGATAAATTTATAGTCAAATCGAGTGTCCCAATGAGGAGAATCCAACAAGCATAATATCGCTTAATTCTGATATCACTATGTAACTCAAATACCCCTAAAATATCATTCAATCAAATATTTTGGGTCCTCCAATGGAGTAATCTAGAGTCTAACAATATTTATGGATGGCATTCTCAAAATCTATAAATAGCGCCTCACTCCCATCATGAAGAGGGGGGAGGAAGAGACCGAAGGCGCTCCAAATTTTCTAGGGTTCCTGAGCTCCACCACCTCAGAGCACTGTCGTTGGGTCGTCACCATCATCGAACCACCATTACTCGACCACTACCAATGTCATTTTTGGACCACCGCAGTCGGGTCGCCTCCATTGTTGAACCACTGCTACCCAAATACTACCATCGTCATCGACAGACCATTGTCGTGGACCACTGTTGTCAGGTCACCACTATCATCAGACCATCATTGCTTGACCACCTTGTAGTCGCTGCCAGACCACCGTCGCCAGGCTGCCACCATCGACGAAACATCGCTCGATCACCATTATTGTCGCAGTTAAACCACCGTTGTTGCCATTGCCGAGCCACTACTGTCAAGTAGCCCCCATCGCCAAACCATTACTACCCGACCATTGTCGTTAAACTACTGTGGTCGGGCTGCCACAACCAACATTGCTGGCATCAATTTTTCTGGCACATGACCTCTGTCGTCGATCTTACATCACAACAATCGAGTAGCCTCCACTTCCCCAACGAACTCTGCTATTCCCTCAGTGGAAGTCACGTCGATAACCACCGCTTGTGTATTATTCCTTCAGGCTATTTAAGGCCCGATAAAGCTATGAAGCACGATCACGCACACGGGGACATTGACACAACAGTCCTTAACATATATTTTAGAAGCATAAAATGTAAAATATATAAAAGCACCTCAAGCCATATGAAGTCGTGTTTTCATACATAAAGACATAGGAACTCACACAGTTTTGTACATCCAAAATAGCCCATAGTACATAAATACAACTCAACCACTAGCTAGGAGAAGCAAAATGANTGCCACAACCAACATTGCTGGCATCAATTTTTCTGGCACATGACCTCTGTCGTCGATCTTACATCACAACAACTGAGTAGCCTCTACTTCCCCAACGAACTCTGCTATTCCCTCAGTGGAAGTCACATCGATAACCACCGCTTGTGTATTATTCCTTCAGGCTATTTAAGGCCCTATAAAGCTATGAAGCACGATCACGCACACGGGGACACTGACACAACAGTCCTTAACATATATTATAGAATTATAAAATGTAAAATATATAAAAGCACCTCAAGCCATATGAAGTTGTGTTTTCATACATAAAAACATAGGAACTCATACAGTTTCATACATCCAAAATAGCCCATAGTATATAAATACAACTCAACCACTAACTAGGAGAAGCAAAATGAAAAAAAAACTGTAAAAGTATGACCACAACGAGTAGCATAATGGTAATGTTATTTCTAACAATGACACGCTGTAGCTCCCGTGTCTACCCTTTGTCATCTGAAACTCGCAAATCGCTATCAACATCATCCTCAGCATCAGAGAAACTGTCCGCCCATCGGAAAAATCTGCATTGATCCGCAATGCTTCGGGGGCATGTATAAAACTTCCTACCGTAGCTGTGTGCCTGCCGTGAGATCAAAAGTGGGATTTGCAGGCCACAATGACAAACCACTCGTCGGGAGGTAAGANAGCATCAGAGAAACTGTCCGCCCATCGGAAAAATCTGCATTGATCCGCAATGCTTCGGGGGCATGTATAAAAATTCCTACCGTAGCTGTGTGCCTGTCGTGAGGTCAAAAGTGGGGTTTGCAGGCCACAATGACAAACCACTCGTCGGGAGGTAGGAGACATCCTTGAACTCATATTATCCTGAAAAGTATTGCAACATAAAACATAATTAGTAACATATTAGGTAATGAAAAAAGAACTCAATAAAATTGAAATATTTGTTTGAAAACAAACATTATATTAAATCATATTATGTTTAGAACAGATATGAATCCAAATAATCACTCTCCAACTAATGAGGTGGTGATCTCCTCACGAAGGGCTGCCATTTCATTCGCACCCTCCCCATCTTTTGTGCAAATTGAGGCATTCTAGTTCTCCTCCCGTGATAGAGATTGGCCAATGCGGTATTCAAAAGCTTCGACTGGCACTTCCTCGTCATTGACATCAACACGCTCGAAATCAACATCAGCTCGAGTTGGATGCCGCCTAATATAGTTATTAAGGGCCATAGTGGCTAACATTATATGCACCTGTTTTGGAAACGGATAGGGTGGCATATCTTGAAGTATGACCCACTTTTCTTCCAAACTCCAAAAATCCTCTCAATTACGTCTCGCAAGGATGAATGTCTTTTATTAAAGACCTCTTTTCTAGTTCTTGTACGATTTTTGGCTCTCTGAAAATCTGGAACATGATACCTTGTGTCAGGATAGGGTTTAAGGTACCCCCTCTGCATTGGGTAGCTAGCATCCACCAAATAATACTTCCCTACAAAATTATAAACTTTAGGTGAGCATACAAAACAAAAATCTACTTGTATTAGTAAGGAGCTAACCATGCGGTGGGTGAGGAAAATTGTACTCTGGATTTCCCGTTGCAATTTTAAAAATTCTACTATCATGTGCGTTGTCCTCCCATCCAGCCAATGCAAATGTAAAACACATGTTGAAATCACATACTGTCATGATATTTTGAGTTGTGGTTCCAGAACGACTGATAAATGCAACATTCTCGTTATCCGACACCCTAACATGAACGTGTGTTCAATCGATTGCGCTGATGCAACCCTTTACGAATAAGTGGAATCATTTCAATATACAATCCAATATATTTATTTGAAGTATGAATGTCTACCTTGAAATATGACATGTATCAGGCATCGTTGCGGATCTCTACTGGCGTTCTTGCAAATGTTGGATCTGTGGGTTTTGTTATGGCTTGTGCTAGACTGACAAGAGAACTCAAACCAACTGAGAAATATCTACTTATTGTTTCAGATGAGTGTTGGAAGCGTTCAATGACTCCCCAAATTGACTCGTTCTATGATAAAATGTAAAGTGTTATGACCAATACCTCACGGTCTGTTGTCCTAGAAGATCCGTGAAGTCCATGAGAAGTTTTTAGATCTAATAATAGATCACTGAAAACACCTTGGGACATGCAGAAGATGTTTCGAAATCTCGTTGGGTGCCCTAAAATCATTTCTCTTATCCATTTGTCTCCAATCTGAGATGATGTGTAGCACGGCTCACGGTCGACATACGTATTATAGTAATGCACTAGTTTATTTATGACTGCATTTCGCCATCGGCGTCGGACTTCCTCTAGGTCCATGACGGTATGAACTATACATTATACTTAAATATAGTTAAGCTCATAGATGGAATAAAACAACCACACATATGAACTATATTTGGAAAACAAATAACTTAAACATCCTTTGGAATGAAGTAAATCAGTTTCATAAAAATGACGAACAACCACAAATGAAAAAGTATACATTCAGGAGTAATCATATATGGAATGAAGTGCATCAGTCTAGTATCAAATCACAAACAACCACAATGTCAACTAATGAGGAGGTCAACTTGACAAGTCACGACGGTTATAATAATAGAGTATGCATTCCAGTCATCGCTCTTTGCTTAGTGCTGTGAAGAAGTCTCGATTGAGGGAATCATGAAAGAGGTCTACAACAAAGTAGAAAAAATCACGATCCCCTGTTAATTCTGGATCTTCTTCAAGAAGTCCAATGACCTCATGAACCGAGGTTTTTTGAACTCTGTGAGGGGCATCATTAGATGAGTCCACTAGGTATGAGAGCTGCTCCCTCATAGATACAAGTCCACTCTTTCTCTTGCTTTCGTTCCGGGGGCGCTTCACATGGTTGGTGGATTGAATTTTATGTGGCTCAACACTGCGGAATTCTGTAGAATCATTTGATAATTCCACGGCCACATTCTCGAGGTTTGTTTCAAAAACTGTTTGGCTAGGGCAGCTGAAAATATTCCCTGTAGCTACCACCTCACCAAACATCATTTGTAACTTGCCCTCCAATTCTGGTTCAATCCCAACCAATCTGAACTTCTTTGCCGTAGAAACAATCTGTAAAAGAGAATGAAAGGTTATTAGAAATCAAAAATAGAACTTATTAAAATTAAAAAGAATTACTCAATAATATCTTACTGTAAGCCTTTCTTGCCACCACTCCTATGACGCCTCAATTATTCTATTCATCGGATCCCTTCATATTATCCCCTTCAAATCACTCCACAGTTTCCAATATTTCTTAAGCTGATCCTATTTATTCTTCAATTGGAGTCTATCATATTCCATACCTGTCATCTTCTTGAATGTGCTAACGATGTTATCCCAACCTTCCAAACTTTCCTTATTGAAAAATGTTGTTGGCCTATTTCCCTTATCAATTTCATATATACATAGGTCAGAGAATATTAATTTGGTGTCATTCTCCCAAAGTGCAGGAGTGACAACCTTTTTGTTTTTATTAGCCATGCTAATAATACCACCAAAAAGTAACATTTAACATGAATTAATATAATAAATTTAAACATTGCTAAACGAATGAAAGAATGAATATAAACATGTTGCAAGCAATAAACCAAACAAGAAATGTAAATATAAAAGAACACAGGAATTTACGTGGTTCAGTCAACTGACCTACGTTCACGGGAAATTAATGCAATATTTTATTGAAATACTAGCTGAAATTTTTGAATCATATCAACAAAGACTCCTCTGTTGTACATATGCTCAACTTAAATCATGTCTACAATATATAAAAGGATTCAACATATTTAAAACCACCACAAAATTAGAAAACACACCAGCAATATTTAACAGCTATGTTTTAACTAGGCTATGCCCCAATCCGTTTCACTATTTGACCTATGCTCCAACATATTTAAAAAGGAAGGAAAATTTTCATGCATGCCACTCAATTCTTACGCCTCAATCCGTTTCACTCAATTCTTATGTTTCATAGTTAAAAAAATATACATTCCATTCTTTTAACCAGTAAAAGACAGGACCAATGCTTTACTTTGAAACACTTACTAAAATTTTTCTAAGCTTAAAAAAAGATTTGTTTGTTGTTCATGCACTGTCCATGGCAGAGAAACATATGTGAGGTTATTGAAGACATCTATTTTTTTTGGATTACTGTAAAACATAACAGAAATCTTAAATCGAGTGGCATGTGACTCCATAAACAAGAAGTTTATTGCAAGGAAATGCCCATGTTAACTTGGCATCAATTGCCCACAAAGTCAGTGCCTTTTCCTCATAACTTCCACAAATGTAATGTCTCAGAGCAAAACATCAGTGAATCAACCACTGCCTTAGATGAAATAAATAAGAATTGCTCAAACGGGAAGGGAAAGAAAAGGCAAAACCCTAGTGAAGCAACCGGTAAAAAACAAACAGGTTGCATGCGCTAATGTACATATCCACCGCATCTTGAGAAGGAATAAACAAAAAAATGCAGAAACAGGAAGGAGATAAGAAGAAGAAAACATCACATTCGAAAAAACCCATAAGCTTCCTCATATCTGCGATTAGAAGAAGAAAATTGCTCGTTATACCTTAGATCTGTCGATCGAGGAGCTACCAAGTAAGACGACAAAGGAGAGCCACGAGGGAAGCAATTAGGGTAGAAGAGAAACGAAAGGGGTAAAGTGGATAAAGCGGGACAAATTTTCAGGGCGAAAGCGGGGCCGCGAGGTTAATGCCGCGACCGGCTTTCTCTAAGCTTTGTGAAAGTTTCGCTGCAAAGCTACGAACCAAATGAACGACTGCGGGATGAAGCAGTTGTCGTACACAGCGCCACACCAAAAAAGTCGAACCAAACGGGCCCTAAATCACATTGGTTTACCCCTTTATGTTGTACCACAGGACCAACATAT
>JXCR01054997.1:89664-111162 GCA_002079205.1 Phalaenopsis hybrid cultivar | reverse complement strand
TGATTTGAAAATAATTTTTTTAGAAATTTAATTTAATATATGAGGTATATAATTTTGATTTTGAAAGTAGTGTGTTTTAATTTTTAAAAAATGAGACCAAATAGATCACATTCATCCAATAGTCTATATATTCGTGCCCGATACCGCGAATATTACACTTTCCCGAAAGATAAGTGTATACATCGACGATAGACCTAGTCATACAAACTAAGGGATTTGTGACATTCGTTTTGGCCTGCAAACCTTTTATGTGTGACCGACAAGTTTCCCTACCTAATATAAAGATTGAGTAAGGGTTTATTTTACCTGGGTTCTAAGTTTCCTATAAAGACAAACCCTTATAATTAATTACATCCCAAATGACTTGGTCACTTGAGAAACTCTTGATGATGATCAAATGTACTAGTCTTCAAGAATTCAAAGTTTAAGTTTTTACGGTAGAACGTGGAAAAGTAAGTGGGAGTGACTCAAATAGGAACAATTATTTTCAGGAGTCCAAAAAAAGAAAAAGGTAGGAGACGTCACAGATCCTGAAGAAAACTCTCAGTGACTTCCCAAACTATACTGTGTGACTGCGTTTTAGAGATGATGTTATTCGAGTGTTCAATCCTGCCAATTTTATTATTTGGGACTTATACTTGTATAATACCTGATCATGCAAGTAAATCATAGAGATATGAGGGTTTACGTCATACCGGACGACAACCTCAGAAACTAAGACGAGTTAGGACTTACGCTGCACAACATGGTTGCAAAGGAGCCTAGAAAGAGTGAGGATTTACGTCACGCTAGGCGACTACCTCGAAATCCAATAGGTCCTTTTTTAGACTAAGGAGAGAGATTGCTGAAGAAGATCCTCTTGTTGCTCGATCTAAGCTCATTGTCGTGCTGCTCACAAAGTTGGCTCAAAACTTCTTGTTGAAGTTGCAGTCCTAAATTCTAAGGTTCAAAATGCTTTACCAGGTATGTGTAAGTGACAAGTTTTGTTATTATTCAAGCATTATGAGGGGCTAAACTTGATTAGAACGACACTGGTTAGGATCCCACAGTTTACTCATTCTGACACANGTGAAAGTGTAGGATGTATATATTATTCATCTACACTGGTCTAGTAAGGCCCCTTGCCTTCTTAGGTTGCTGGAGATCCTAGCCCGGTAGTGTGATCGACTCGTGGACTTCTGTTTTTGATATAACGACAAAACATATTTTTTTACAATAAAAAAAATTATAATACTTTCGATTGCTAAATAAAACAAAACTATTTTTTTGCCTATATGCGTGACAAATCAAAAACTTTAAATGATACAATATGATCGTCCACTTGTCAATTACCTGCGCTGGGCTAAGAATTGTCCTCCTAATTTTGTCTTGTTTGTAATTTCTAGCTGAATGTCGGGTTTTATGTATGTAGATGACCGACGGTTGTCTTCGGAGTCCTTCGGCAATAATTAAGTGTCTACTTCGACCTGAATGCTTAAGATTTTCCTCGATTTTCCGTGCGTTTTCTTACGGTTCTCTTTGAGTTTTTGTGGGTCACTTTCAGTTTTCTTCAAGTTTAACATATGATGCTCTTATTTTTTTATATATCAATGTATGCTTGCCCCACCTGCTAAATTCTCTACTATACTCGTTTGCTCCTATATGCAATATTAATTGTTGCAGCAGCGGGAAGGACCCCCAAGGTACACATGTTTATTTTATATATTGCATTTTCTACTATTTTTTTACGGTATATTTTATTGTTTATTTTCTTTACTGCATTCCATACTGCATTTTTTTACTGCGCTGCTATAGTTCTTTTATTCCTGCATTTGCTTATAGAATTCGTAAAACCTTTAGGATATAGCCTGGTTTAGGAGATACACTACAACAAACCATCGACTTAACAATATTGTACGCTCACATATAAGACACTAAACCTGAAACTGCTAGTACATGAAGCGTGGAGCAAGCCTTTGTGTAGAACACGACAAAGATGCAACGATGGAGAAAGACGATCTACTTCAGCTAAACTTTTTTGTAGAATAAATAACTCGTAGGAATTCGAGGTGGTCTGCTTAGCGCGACATAAATTCTCACCTTATCTTTTAAAATTTTGCACAATCTTGTTGTGCAATATAAGTCTTAACACTTTTAGGATTCTGAGATTGTCGTGCGATACAACGTAAATCCTCCTATCTTCTTAGGTTATTTGTATGATTGTGTATCCTGTGAGCATAAACCCTAAATAATAAAATCGACACGATTAAACATTAAATAATATCATTTCAAAGACATAAAGCCAAACAACAGGATAGTTGGGAAGTCACCGAGGCGTGCCGCGAGATTTGTGACATCCTCTATCTTGAATTTCTTTGACTCCTGAAAATAACTGTTCCTATTTTGAGCTATTCACTTTTGACTTTTCCGTGTCCTACTTTGGAAATTTAAAATTTAAAATCTTGAATACAGAACTTCTGATCTTAATCGAGAGATTTGTTAAGTTACTCCCGTCATTTAAGATGTAATTAACTATAGGAGTTTAGCTTTATAGAGAACTTGAAACCCGCGTAAAATAAATTTTATCTAATTTTTATCTAGGTAGGAGAATTTGTCGGTCAAACATAAAATGTTTCGCAGATCAAACAGATGTCACAAACTTTAATTTAGATGGTTGAGCCTACTATCAAGTGATATGCTTATCTTTCGGGATAGTTTATTACTTGTGGTATCGCGCACAACCATCCAAACTATCAAATATGTGAGACCTGTTTGGTCTCATATATTTTCAAAGTTAAAATATTTACAAAAATCAAAATTACCTATATATATTAAAATTATTTTCATATTTAAATCATTTTAAAAAAGAATGGCTGACAGACGACAGTGTTTATGGTGGCAGGGAGTGTGGTATTTTTGTTGTGTTTAGAAGTTTTAGGTGTTGGTTAATTAAATAGGTTTTTATGGTTTAGATATGTAAGTTAAGGTGTTTGAGATGGTATGTATGTATAAATCCCACTACATAAAATATTCTTGTTATAAATGCTTAAACTTGTGGGAATTACAATAAAAAGTTGTTTTGATATGTTTGTTACTCTAATAATAATTTAAAGATGCTAAATTGTTTGCTTGAATTGTTTACCACATTTTGCTTGGCTTTTCATACAATCTATATAAATTTCATGCCTGATGATATTGATGCTATGTCATTATGTTTCTTTATTTGACTGTTTGACCNGGTCTGCTTAGCGCGACATAAATTCTCACCTTATCTTTTAAAATTTTGCACAATCTTGTTGTGCAATATAAGCCTTAACACTTTTAGGATTCTGAGATTGTCGTGTGATACAACGTAAATCCTCCTATCTTCTTAGGCTATTTGTATGATTGTGTATCGTGTGAGCATAAGCCCTAAATAATAAAATCGGCACGATTAAAAATTAAATAATATCATTTCAAAGACATAAAATCAAACAACAGGATAGTTGGGAAGACACCGAGGCGTGCCTCGAGATTTGTGACATCCCCTATCTTGAATTTCTTTGACTCCTGAAAATAATTATTCCTATTTTGAGCTATTCACTTTTGACTTTTCCGTGTCCTACTTTGGAAACTTAAAATTTAAAATCTTGAATACAGAACTTCTGATCTTAATCGAGAGATTTCTTATGTTACTCCCGTCATTTAAGATGTAATTAACTATAGGAGTTTAGCTTTATAGAGAACTTGGAACCCGCGTAAAATAAATTCTATCTAATTTTTATCTAGGTAGGAGAATTTGTCGGTCAAACATAAAATGTTTCGCAGATCAAACATATGTCACAAACTTTAGTTTAGATGGTTGAGCCTACTATCAAGTGATATGCTTATCTTTCGGGATAATTTATTATTTGTGGTATCGCGCACAACCATCCAAACTATCAAATATGTGAGACATGTTTGGTCTCATATATTTTCAAAGTTAAAACATTATTTACAAAAATCAAAATTACCTATATATATTAAAACTATTTTCATATTTAAATCATTTTAAAAAAGAATGGCTGACAGACGACAGTGTTTATGGTGGCAGGGAGTGTGGTATTTTTGTTGTGTTTAGAAGTTTTAGGTGTTGGTTAATTAAATAGGTTTTTATGGTTTAGATATGTAAGTTAAGGTGTTTGAGATGGTATGTATGTATAAATCCCACTAGATAAAATATTCTTGTTATAAATGCTTAAACTTGTGGGAATTACAATAAAAAGTTGTTACTTTTCATACAATCTATATAAATTTCATGCCTGATGACATTGATGCTATGTCATTATGTTTCTTTATTTGACTGTTTGATTTCATATGATACTTACAAATGCATGCGAGTTACATTTAAGCTCTCCTTAGTGTAACTCAATCCGTGCCATTGTTGGTCAATTTTTTTGATTTGAAAATAATTTTTTTAGAAATTTAATTTAATATATGAGGTATATAATTTTGATTTTGAAAGTAGTGTGTTTTAATTTTTAAAAAATGAGACCAAATAGATCCCATTCATCCAATAGTCTATATATCCGTGCCCGATTTCGCGAATACCACACTTTCCCGAAAGATAAGTGTATACATCGGNATATATGAGGTATATAATTTTGATTTTGAAAGTAGTGTGTTTTAATTTTTAAAAAATGAGACCAAATAGATCACATTCATCCAATAGTCTATATATTCGTGCCCGATACCGCGAATATTACACTTTCCCGAAAGATAAGTGTATACATCGACGATAGACCTAGTCATACAAACTAAGGGATTTGTGACATTCGTTTTGGCCTGCAAACCTTTTATGTGTGACCGACAAGTTTCCCTAGCTAATATAAAGATTGAGTAAGGGTTTATTTTACCTGGATTCTAAGTTTCCTATAAAGACAAACCCTTATAGTTAATTACATCCCAAATGACTTGGTCACTTGAGAAACTCTCGATGATGATCAAACGTACTAGTCTTCAAGAATTCAAAGTTTATGTTTTTACGGTAGAACGTGGAAAAGTAAGTGAGAGTGACTCAAATAGGAACAATTATTTTCAGGAGTCTAAAGAAAGAAAAAAGTAGGAGACGTCACAGATCCTGAAGAAAAATCTCAGTGGCTTCTTAAACTATACTGTGTGGCTGCGTTTTAGAGATGATGTTATTCGAGTGTTTAATCCTGCCAATTTTATTATTTGGGACTTATACTTGTATAATACCTGATCATGCAAATAAATTATAGAGATATGAGGGTTTACGTCATACCGGACGACAACCTCAGAAACTAAAATGAGTTAGGACTTACGCTGCACAACATGGTTGCAAAGGAGCCTAGAAAGAGTGAGGATTTACGTCACGCTAGGCGACTACCTCGAAATCCAATAGGTCCTTTTTTAGACTAAGGAGAGAGATTGCTGAAGAAGATCCTTTTATTGCTCGATCTAAGCTCATTGTCGTGCTGCTCACAAAGTTGGCTCAAAACTCCTTGTTTAAGTGGCAGTCCTAAATTCTAAGGTTCAAAATGCTTTACCAGGTATGTGTAAGTGACAAGTTTTGTTATTATTCAAGCATTATGAGGGGTTAAAGTTGATTAGAACGACACTGATTATGATCCCACGGTTTCCTCATTCTGACACCNATAGTGAGATTGCCTCAAATCAACCCACCAAAATGCCTCAAAACAGTGCACGGGTTGCCTTAAATCAGCCCACCAAAAAGCCCCAAAGTGGTGTCAAAACTNATAGTGAGATTGCCTCAAATCAACCCACCAAAATGCCTCAAAACAGTGCACGGGTTGCCTTAAATCAGCCCAACAAAAAGCCCCAAAGTGGTGTCAAAATTGTGCCAAAATGGTGCTTTTAATATTTCCAAAACAAAGTATAGATTGCCTCAAATCAACCCACCAAAATGCCTCAAAATAGTTCATGGGTTGTCTCAAGTCGGCCCACCAAAATGCCCCAAAGTGGTATCAAAACAGTGCCAAAATGGCGCTTGAATATTTCCAAAATAGCGTTTAAAACAACTTTTAATTGATATTTTTAATGCCTCCAAAACAGTGAATAAACATGCCCAAATGATACTTTCATACATATTTGACAATTCTTAAACATTCACATGTGTAACACTTATGCATTTACCACCCAAAATATATAACCCCATTACATGTGTAGGCAAAATGATGTGCATACCGATTGGAATTTAGGATTATACATGTAAATATGTAAGAATCGACAGTACATATGCAGATCCTCAAAAATCCAATTAATTAGCAAAGGATAGTGGTAACACAACCACCAAATAATCACAAACTTATGTTCATGAAAATGAATCATAAACTAACTGTTCAAGAAATAAAAAAAAAAAAATNTATTTTTAATGCCTCCAAAACAGTGAATAAACATGCCCAAATGATACTTTCATACATATTTGACAATTCTTAGACATTCACATATGTAACACTTATGCATTTACCACCCAAAAGATATAACCCCATTACATGTGTAGGCAAAATGATGTGCATACCGATTGGAGTTTAGGATTATACATGTAAATATGTAAGAATCGACAGTACGTATGCAGATCCTCAAAAATTCAATTAATTAGCAAAGGATAGTGGTAACACAACCACCAAATAATCACAAACTTATGTTCATGAAAATGAATCATAAACTAACTATTCAAGAAATAAAAAAAAAATCTGAATTTATAATGCTAAACGGGAGAAGATTTTCTGTATTTCCAATTCACACAGAATGTAATAAGGCTCAGGTCTAAAGTGAAATAGACAATGATGCAAAAGTTGGACAGTGGATAAGAGACACACCATAAAAAGTAAAAACAGCGATTATCTTGCAACATGTTCTTTGTAAACCAAAAGNTCTGTATTTCCAATTCACACAGAATGTAATAAGGCTCAGCTCTAAAGTGAAATAGACAATGATGCAAAATTTGAACAGTGGATAAGAGACACACCAGAAAAAGTAAAAACAACGATTATCTTACAACATGTTCTTTGTAAACCAAAAAGACAATCACTTAAATCATACTTTCTTCACCGACAAACTCAATCTCATAACAGAGCAAAGGGAAGCTATCTACAGCTGAGCTCTAGGGGCATGCGAGTCTCAGGGCGACATTTAATTAGCAAAGATGAAAAAAAAAATCATAATCAGCTCAAAGCTTCTGAAAAGGGGAAACTCGAGGAAGGGATCTTACCTTTACCTGAGAAATGCTTGTCTCGAGCTTTGAGGAGCGAGGGAGAGGGAGGCGTTTCAATAAAGAAGGATTGTGGGTGAAGGGCGATTCGAACGGCTGTTTGGCGTGAGGGGCTAAGTATCGCGAGGGAGAGGTGAGGGTGAGGTAGGCGTTTCCGTGAAGAAGGATTGTGTGATAAGGAAGGCCGAACCGAATAAGCGGAAGAGGCGAATGGCTATGGAGAGCTGAGCAGGCGAGTGCTACGGGGCGAGCGTGAGAGGGAGTCAAGAGGCGTCTAGTCGCGAGGGAGAAGCGAGCAAAATGACTGTTCGATCGAGCGAGGAAGAGGGGAGCAGGCTTCGGGTTGCGTGAGAGAGAGGAGCAGGCGAGCGGGTTCGAGCGGAGGAGGAGCGGGGAAGTCGAGTGAGGGCCTCAGTGTAGAGGGGAGAAGGCGTATCAGGAAGCTTGATAATTTGGTGCAGGGGAGAGACGAGCGGGAGAGATAGGCGAGGGTTTTTTTGGCNTCGAGTCTCAGGGCGACATTTAATTAGCAAAGATGAAAAAAAAATCATAATCAGCTCAAAGCTTCTGAAAAGTGGAAACTCGAGGAAGGGATCTTACGTTTACCTGTGAAATGCTTACCTCGAGCTTTGAGGAGTGAGGGAGAGGGAGGCGTTTCCATAAAGAAGGATTGTGGGTGAAGGGCGATTCGAACGGCTGTTTGGCGTGAGGAGGGGCTAAGTATCGCGAGGGAGAGGTGAGGGCGAGGTAGGCGTTTCTGTGAAGAAGGATTGTGTGATAAGGAAGGCCGAATCGAATAAGCGAAAGAGGCGAATGGCTATGGAGAGCTGAGCAGGCGAGTGCTACAGGGCGAGCGTGAGAGGGAGTCAAGAGGCGTCTAGTCGCGAGGGAGAAGCGAGCCAAATGACTGTTCGGTCGAGCGAGGAAGAGGGGAGCAGGCTTCGGGTTGCGTGAGAGAGAGGAGCAGGCGAGCGTGGTCGAGCGGAGGAGGAACGGGGAAGTTGAGTGAGGGCCTCAGTGTAGAGGGGAGAAGGCGCATCAGGAAGCTTGATAATTTGGTGCAGGGGAGAGGCGAGCGGGAGAGATAGGCGAGGGTTTTTTTGGTGCAGAGGGACGACGAGGCTTCGATGCAGAGTGGAGGAGAGCTGAATTAAACGGTTGAGAGAGAGGGAAGGAGTCAAATGAGGAGCTCAGAGCTTAGGAAGGGGGAGACACGATTTTTTTGTATATCAGGCATTCCAGAATGATCGTTATGCGACATATTGGCAGGGAATTGAATGAATTTCATTCATGCAATCGGGGTAAATTGGAATGTAATAATGCCTGATTAAATTTAATTAAGGCATTAGGCGGGGTAATTTGAAATTTCAAATTACAAATTGGGTTGTTAGCCCGACCCGACATAATTGGCCATTGTCTGAGTATCATTTAATGACCAGTAAGCTGCAACTGAACGCAATGATTGATGCTTGGTTTCAGGCTTTCCAAATATTTAACTATGGAGTTTTCCCTATAGTTCCCTCAACTCACATTTTAGGGTGAGCTACGCAAACTCCACTGTGAACTCTTCTACTTACAACTTCCTCTGATGTAAGTGCTGTAGCCTCAAGAACTTGTCCTGGCAGTAGTGTGCGGCTAGATACTTCTTCTGCATCTCCTTCATCTACTCCTAAGTAGTGATCTTGTTTTCATCTTTTCTCTCCTCACAACCTTCAGATTCTCCTACCACAAAGAGACGTTCTTCTTTAGTTTTATGGTAACAAGCTTCACTCGCATATCAGCGGGTACTTATACTCAAAAATTCTAAGCAGTTTACATCCACTGAGTGAAGTCATCCAGATTCATCCTCCCTTGAAATTCAGTATGTCTACCTCACCCCCATGTCTTCATGCCCTTCAAGAGTTACTTCATCCCTTGACGTCCTGGTATTGAATCCCAAAGCTCCTTTGTATTTCTTCTTCATTGGAATAATCCATATGGAAGGGATTCAGATTTTCATGCTCTCTACTTCAAATATCACTATCACAATCAACGTTGATCACTCCATCTATCTCTTAGTCATCAAGTCTTTGTTGAAGTCATCGGATTTTTTGTTGCATCTTTTTCCCGACCGACTTTCGACACTTCTCTCCTAGTGGCATGACTAGGGTTTATATTTGGGAGGTGATAGAGGGTGTATGGGGCTGATTTAGGGAGCAAACAAAAAATTAGGGTTGCAAGAGGGGATTAGGGTTAAGTTAAGATTTGGCTATGGTTTGATGAGTTTAGTCTCTCTAGTATGAAATTAGGTTTGTGTTAGCTCTTATACCAAATGATACCAAAATTTAACAAACACCCATGAGAAGACATTTTACTGAATTCAAAGTCTGAAAATTAGAACAAACAGAGAAATAAAAAATTGCAACAAAACTACAATGCAACACTAGAATTGGTGTTGGATCTAAGGTGTAGGTGGTATGGATGAAGCTATTTAACAACAGGTGAAGGGATTTGGCAAGGTGGCAACAAGCTAGAAAGCGATGAGGGTGAAGGGAATTGATGTAGGAGAGAGTGTGGGAAGGGTAGAAGGTGATACATATATACCACCTCGAGAATGAGATACAGCCGAACCACCATTGAGATCCCCTTGAATACAACCCTAGAAAGGGGAAAGAGGAGCCGACGACTCTACAAACTCAAGTTAATAAAAAAACTAAATCCTAAACATCAAAGAAACACTTAAATAGACCTATTATTATTAGTAGTTGCCCCCACTCCAACTAGGCAACAACCTTAGGCCTAGAGAGGGTTGACTGCCCCTCCATCAACCTTAACTGAATCGGTCAGCCAACCCTGGATCAATTACTAATCAGTCTCTCTAATATTAGGATCTAAAACCTTGTGATATTAACATATTGAGTTTGCTAGCAGACACAGGATTAGAAGTCCGTTTATAAATCAACGTCTGANAAGAGGGGATTAGGGTTAAGTTAAGATTTGGCTATGGTTTGATGAGTTTAGTCTCTCTAGTATGAAATTAGGGTTGTGTTAGCTCTGATACCAAATGATACCAAAATTTAACAAACACCCATGGGAAGACATTTTATTGAATTCAAAGTCTGAAAAATTAGAACAAACAGAGAAATAAAAAATTGCAACAAAACAACAATGCAACACTAGAATTGGTGTTGGATCTAAGGTGTAGGTGGTATGGATGAAGCTATTTAACAACAGGTGAAGGGATTTGGCAAGGTGGCAACAAGCTAGAAAGCGATGAGGGTGAAGGGAATTGATGTAGGAGAGAGTGTGGGAAGGGTAGAAGGTGATACATATATACCACCTCGAGAATGAGATACAGCCGAACCACCATTCAGATCCCCTTGAATACAACCCTAGAAAGGGGAAAGAGGAGCCGAAGACTCTACAAACTCAAATTAATAAAAAAACTAAATCCTAAACATCGAAGAAACACTTAAATAGACCTATTATTATTAGTAGTTGCCCCCACTCCAACTAGGCAGCAACCTTAGGCCTAGAGAGGGTTGACTGCCCCTCCATCAACCTTAACTGAATCGGTCAGCCAACCCTGGATCAATTACTAATCAGTCTCTCTAATATTAGGATCTAAAACCTTGTGATATTAACATATTGAGTTTGCTAGCAGACACAGGATTAGAAGTCCACGTCTGGTTGGTTTGATTTATAGATTAAGCTAAATCAACTTGTTTGGTTTTAAAATTCAAAAACTTGATTTGACTAAACTATTTTTCCGTCCAAACTGCATCAAAAACAATTAGAATTCAGCCTTTTTGGTGTGGTTTTGAATGATCTGAAATGTAGTTAAAGTTAATATTGAAACTAATTACCTTTTGATTAAATAGCATATATAAAAAAGCCTAGTAATCATTAAATTTTTTCATGAGTGCTCACCTATTTTTTAGTCAATTTTTAAATGATTTGTATGTCATTTATTTGTGGTTCACAAACTTGATTGATTTAATATTTGAAGAAACTAGTATATAACTTGGTTTTTGGTTTAATTGGTTTTAAAAATAAAACCAATCCCATAATCAATATGAAATAAAATTAAAATTACAATCAATAAAAGAACCGATACTTTAAAATTAAACTACACTAACCAAATAAGATTTGCTCTATTTGATTATTTTTTGTTTTATCTAAACCAATGCACATCTGTAGTTGAGATGATGAAAACATTAAAACTTGTTGGTTTACCTATATCCAAAAAAAATATACCCTATGTAAATAGCAAACCCTTAAAACTAAATTGAAATAACTTTCTTATTTAAGAGATCTTAAATAAGATCGTGTGGGCTATTTAACTACCGGGTTTTGCGCTTATTGGAATTCTCGTTCTCATCTTGGATCTAAATCCTTGTTTAATGGATGAGAAATGTAGTTAAAACTTAAAATAAGTTTAATCTACCTCAAATATGATATACTATTCCCTAATATCTTGCACATTGAAGAGGCTCAAGAAAAAGTTGACTTTTCTTAGCAATCAATTTTTATTTCTTTTAAGGACTCCCTTTTGTTTAGTTCGTCAAATTTTTTATCGAGCTTGCTTCATTATCGTGCTTTTAGTCGCTGATAGGCAGTTTGTAAATTTTTTAATTATTTAAATTTATTTATTTTTTTCTGAATATTTTTAATTTATTCCATTTCTTTCGAGTAAATGTGGCTTGAAACTATTCTTCAAGTCCTCTTCTCTTTTCCTTTTATTTCATATTGATCTAATTATTTGATTTTTTAGGTTATTGGGCTATTAATTGAAGTATGGAGAGGAGGTCTTAGGAGGCATATTATTGGTATACTGCAAATTGCTAGAAATATCTTGAAAACTTCTATAGATGCAGTTGAGATTGCAGAAATTGGTGTAAAAAAGGAATCGGTGGTTCCATTCTGGAAAGAGGCTTACTATACACTTGATATGATTGAGAAGATGCTTATTCAATTTTCAGAACTTTACTTCCAACTGGATTTTCAGGTTTTTTTTTTCTGTATTTTGAAATTTTAGCCATTCTTCATTGCAGCGTATTTAAATGCCCAATTTAATTTTCTAGGATGTGATGCCTAAAAAAATGAAAATATTACAAACTTTATTCCATGGTTTGATGATCGAGTAATTGCGCTACGAATTTCTTTTTGGTGATTGTTTTTTATTGGGGCATTTACAGACATACCACCCAATTCTTATGTATTTACATATCTAAAATGTATACTTTGTTTTTATATTTATACCACCCAAATCTTTCATATCATCACAAAAATACCACGGTTTTATCTTTTAAAAGGTGAAATATTTCTTTTAATGCGTAGATACGATGAGTTTATATGTAAAAAGTGAAATTTAGGTGTTAGATATGTAAATACGTAGGAATTGTTAAGTGTTATGTATGTAAATCTTCCTTTTCAGTATCATTTACCTTGGAAACTAGCTAGAAGTATCATGAGATCTTTACTTGTGTTTTATACTTGTACAAACGATAATCAACCTTTCTCTTTATCCAACTTTTCTAAACAATTTTAACATTAACGAACTAATGCCCGTGTGACTGTTAAAGAAAAGATAAATTGATGGGAATGAAAATATCTTTTTCTTATCATTAAGGATAGCAACGTATCCTCATATTATATATTAAAGGTGGCACAAGTTCCGTTATTATGCCATTATAAAAACCAAATTATGTATTCACCAACACAACAACAACAAGCCTTCATCCCGTTTAAGTGTGGCCGGCTATATAAATCCTTTTTCTCAATTGACAGAAAAACATGGGTGAAAGCACCAGCATGGCCACTCTCAAAATTTTTATTACTTTATATAATGATTAGGTTTTAGGAGTTTACCCACACACGATTTATGATTTTGCCCAATCCTCATAAAAAATGCCCAATTTAACCACCTGTTTATATATATTTTCTTCAAAATTTTCATTCTTATCTATTTATATTTCCATTTCATAAATCTATTAATATTATCTTACTAGTTAGTTGTATTTCATTCTAAAAATGCTAATTATATATTTTTTATTCATTTTTGTTATTGTTATTGTTATTATTATTATTATTATTATTGNTTTAACCACCTGTTTATATATATTTTCTTCAAAATTTTCATTCTTATCTATTTATATTTCCATTTCATAAATTTATTAATATTATCTTACTAGTTAGTTGTATTTCATTCTAAAAATGCTAATTATGTATTTTTTATTCATTTTTGTTATTGTTATTGTTATTATTATTATTATTATTATTATTGTTGTTGTTGTTGTTGTTGTTATTTAATGCTTAAATTTTTGCCCACCCTAAGAAAATGGGCTTGTTCTACCCTTTGCCGGCAGAGAATTTTCAGTAGTAGCGATGCCAGATATTAACCCTGTTCTTTCTTTAGAAAATTTTCAAAACCGAGTTTTTTTTTTCTCTGCTTAGAGGCTACATAAAAGCTGCCTTTTCTTAACCTCTAAATGATTAAAGAACTAAGTATTTGTCTTATTGTTTTTTCATCAGGAGATCTGGGGTCTGATTTGCAAATTTTTATTGCATCCTCATTTATGGTTGCAAAACATTTCCAGCCGGCTTGTGGCCTTGTATTTTAATGCTGCAGCTGAAGCAAGCAGAGCTGACAGTGAGAAAATGAACCAAAACAATCTTTTTCTTATCAATCCTACCAGACTATTTGCAATCTCCGCTTCAACCTTGAAGCAACTGGAGGTACAGGTGATAGGCGATTCGAGTGGCAATATAATTACTCAAAATCTCGCGTTTTCAATTTGCAGTTTGCACTCATTTGTGAAGCGTAAGAGTCCGACCGGATTGCATGCATTATGGTCAATGCTTGATGCTGGTGAGAAAAGCTTGTATCTGGAGGCTTTTGATTTACTTGGTTCAAGAAAGGCAAAAAGGAGTTTTTTACTTTACACGAGTGTTACCGATGAATCTTCGGTGGAGAAGGATCGCACAACATCGGATAATGAGGACCTTCAATCACTATTAATTAAACCAATTTTGAAGAGGTTGGGAAAGATAGCTATGGAGAGAGAGAATTTTCAGGTTTGTGCATGAAATTTTTTTTAATTTGGGGCATTTACATACATTACGCCCAAATTCTATGTATTTACATATCTAACACCTGAACTTTACTTTTTATATTTATACCACCCAAATCTTTCATATCACATTACAAACCATTATTTTAACTTTTAAAATGTGAAATATATCTTCTCATGCATAAGCTAGCATATATGTAAAAAAAGGAAATTTAAGTGTTAGATATGTAAATACATAGGAATTAAGTGGCATGCATGTAAATCTTCCTTTGAATGATTTATTCAACTTAGCGTTCTATTTCTTACTTTAATATTCTGAACATTTAGCCATGTTTTATTCAACTTAGTGTTCTATTTCAAATATAGAAATAAAGATTGGCCCATAGCTTCATAATTAAACTTGTGGGAAAAAAATTTACACACATACTACACAATTCTAATTTATTTGCTTATATTGCACTTAAACTTTTATTGTTACATTTATAGCAATTCAGTGCCATCAACCCATGCATCAAAAGGTGTATCTCACTTAGAAAAGTAAATAAAAGCGGCATTTTTGATGTGATATTTAGGATTGGAGTAACGCATGTAATTATGAACGTTTAGTGTTAGTTATGTAAATACATAAGAAGTGTCAGGTATGCTTGTAAATGNTGATGTAGGATTTATGCAAGTGAGCATTGAAACACTTGCATGATGGAATCTATGTCGTGTATATGATCATAAATAGTCTATTTATTATCATCGACTTTAGTTAAAGGAGCACAACTCAGCTATATCCCCCGAGCCGGATGAAGCACACATTAAAGAGTCATATGCTTATTCTATTCTTTTCCCCGGCGTAGCCAAGCCATTCTGGACTTGAGCCAGAGATCTCGCTCGTGAAATAAATCATTGCACCTACTATCCAACCAATTGGGAGAGAATCAATATATTCATCCTCNTGATGTAGGATTTATGCAAGTGAGCATTGAAACACTTGCATGATGGAATCTATGTCGTGTATATGATCATAAGTAGTCTATTTATTATCATCGACTTTAGTTAAAGGAGCACAACTCAGCTATATCCCCTGAGTCGGATGAAGCACGCATTAAAGAGTCATATGCTTATTCTATTCTTTTCCCCGGCGTAGCCAAGCCATTTTGGACTTGAACCAGAGATCTCGCTCGTGAAATAAATCATTGCACCTACGATCCAACCAATTGGGAGAGAATCAATATATTCAACCTTCCCGAACGTAACACACAACTTTTCATTGTACTGCGCTCTTCTAAGTGTGCTTGTTCCGTCTTCTCCCTTACCATGACAAGCCTTTGTAAAATGTTTTTAAAAATGACTACTAACTAAACGTATTTTGATTTAAATTAAAGCATAAATAAAATGAAATAAAAGAACAATGAAAAAATGAAAATAAAAGATGTACCAAATAATTCCTTGTATGATTTTGATTTTAAATAATTTAAATTTAAAAAAAATATATTTATTTGCGCATTGGGCTGAAGCATTTTCTAGCCACAAGGAACTGTATATGATTGGGCAATATTTGATTGTTGATTATCATATATTTAAGGGATAATTACATAAGGCCACCGTAAACATTGATATCTAGGTTGGCCGATCATGTGATTTTTTAAATTTTTTTTGAGCCATTTGGTTGATGTATGCGTGCGTGTCATGATTAAATTATTGNGTTTTTAAAAATGACTACTAACTAAACGTATTTTGATTTAAATTAAAGCATAAATAAAATGAAATAAAAGAAGAATGAAAAATAAAAATAAAAGATATACCAAATAATTCATTGTATGATTTTGATTTTAAATAATTCCTTGTATGATTTTCTAGCCACAAAAAAACTGTATATGATTGGGCAATATTTGACTGTTGATTATCATATATTTAAGGGATAATTACATAAGGCCACCGTAAACATTGATAAAAGTTTTAAAGTTTGATATAATTTAGAAGATTTGTTAAGATAATAGGGTTATTTATGTAATAAATGACATTTTTTTAAATATTAAATTATGTAATAATAATAATAATAATAATAATAATAATAATAATAATAATAATCATCGGTCATATACTACTAGGACATCTTTAATATTAACAATAATTATGTACATATATATATTCAAAAAGGAAATCTGTATTTGACAATTGCCCAAATACCAATTTCCTATGTGTTAGGCCCCATGATGAGAGTCTGTGTCGTGTCTAAATATTCGAGAACCCAGCGTCACTGAGGATCGAACCCGTGACTTGAGGGGACTTATAGTGAACCCTGCCAACCAACAGGCAACGGTTTGCGGCATACACACACACACACAAATAAATTAAAGAAATGCCCGAAGGCTATTAGACGAGCCCCAACCATCCCTAAGTGTGCTAAATATTTGTGTACCATACCCTACACACTGGGGAATTCAAACCCATGACCTTGAGGGGACTTACGACCCTTCAAAGACCGCATAACTTTGCATTTTTCTCATAGATTCTCTAATATCATGGATATTAAAGAAGCAAAATACTCTCTAGATCATATGTCAAGGCCGAATATGGAGCATTATCAATCATCTTTTATGACAAACATATAGAAATATATTATCATTTCATTCACCACAAACTTGATAGGAGCCGCATCAAATCTATCTATTCAAACTAAACATCAACTCGCTGATATCTTCACCCAATCCCTTCACGGATACCAAAATGTCTCCTTTTATGCACAAGATGACTGCCATAAATATTCAATATTGCCTATTTTTTCTCACCTATCTTTCAATAGGAGGTTTAGGAGGTTGTAACCTACCGGTAGGTCTCTGTATATATATATATATATATATATATATATATATATCTATATATATATATATTAGTTTTTATGAATCACACTTCATTAAAAAAAAATAAATAATGGATGAGAATGCAATGAGACAAACCATGGTTAGGATTTTCCTCATCCAAACTTTAAGACATTAAAATTACATAAACAGTGACATGAAATTTCATGTAACTTACTATTAAATATCTCTGATTTTTTTATTAAAATATTACTCTATTAAAAACTACACTGATCATGGCTTTTTTGTCGTATGTATCTCCACCATCATCTTAAATAAGATATCATCAGCACCTGGTAAATTAATATATTTTGAGCAGACGATCCGGAGACGCAAAAAAGCCCTCGCTTACTGGTTTTGNCACACCTCATTAAATAAATAAATAAATAATGGTTAGGATTGTCCTCATCCAAACTTTAAGACATTAAAATTACATAAACAGGACATGAAACTTCATGTGACTTACTATTAAATATCTCTGATTTTTTTATTAAAATATTACACTATTAAAAACTACACTGATCATGGCTTTTTTGTCCTATATATCTCCACCATCCTCTTAAATAACATACCATCAGCATCAGATAAATTAATATATTTTGAACAAAAAAGCCCTCGCTTACTGGTTTTGCAAAATGTCTTCACATGCCGGTTTGTAGCACCAAATGTCGTCACAAAAGAAAAGAATGAATCCCAACCCTAAACCCTACGAAGGGAAACGCTCCCGAAGCTNAGACAAACCATGGTTAGGATTTTCCTCATCCAAACTTTAAGACATTAAAATTACATAAACAGTGACATGAAACTTCATGTAACTTACTATTAAATATCTCTTATTTTTTTTATTAAAATATTACTCTATTAAAAACTACACTGATCATGGCTTTTTTGTCCTATATATCTCCACCATCATCTTAAATAAGATATCATCAGCATCAGGTAAATTAATATATTTTGAGCAGCCGGTCCGGAGGCGCAAAAAAGCCCTCGTTTACTGGTTTTATAAAATGTCTGCGCATGTCGGTTCGTAGCACCAAATGTCGTCACAAAAGAAAAGAAGGAATCCTGACCCTAAACTCTACGAAAGGAAACGATCCCGAAGCACAAGAAAAGATTTTCAAATTCAAGATAAACACTTTACATTCCAAAAATTACAATTTTACTTATGCCGCACAAACACATCAATCAATGTAGGTCAGATCGGACTTCTGGCTTCGTACTTATTCAGAAGAGAAAAATATTTTAAACCGGATCCATTTGANCCAAAAATTACAATTTTACTTATGCCGCACAAACACATCAATCAATGTAGGTCAGATCGGACTTCTGGCTTCATACTTATTCAGAAGAGAATAATATTTTAAATCGGATCCATTTGGCAAAATCTAATTGGAATCCGAACGTAATATTTCTTCCTAAAGCCGAGACAAAGTAGAAATCATGGCCTCGCGTGGTTTGCATAAGGCNCAAAATCTAATTGGAATCCGAACGTAATATTTGTTCCTAAAGCCGAGACAAAGTAGAAATCATGGCCTCGCGTGGCCTGCATAAGGCTTCGAGAGGAGTTGCTTTAGGCATTGTGATGCCCGAGCCTTCCTTCACGTCCACCTCCTCCAATCCAATCCTTTTCCACTCAAAACACTGAATCAAAGTACCCAAAACCAAGCCCACCTCTTTCATGGCAAGTCCTTCACCCGGACATCTTCTTCTCCCCATTCCAAAAGGAATCATCTTCCCTCCTTCAACTTTATTGTTCTGAAGAAATCTTTCCGGAAGAAACTTAGTTGGCTCCGGCCATNTCGAGAGGAATTGCTTTAGGCATTGTGATGCCCGAGCCTTCCTTCATGTCCACCTCCTCCGATCCAATCCTTTTCCACTCAAAACACTGAATCAAAGTACCCAAAACCAAGCCCACCTCTTTCATGGCAAGTCCTTCACCCGGACATCTTCTTCTCCCCATTCCAAAAGGAATCATCTTCCCTCCTTCAACTTTATTGTTTTGAAGAAATCTTTCTGGAAGAAACTTAGTTGGCTCTGGCCATACTGTTGGATCCCTCTGAATCATATAAGCATTCACCAAAAGCATCGTTCCCCTTGGTATATTATAACCTCCTACCTTGCAATCTTCTAATGACTCATGAGGTGCAAGCAAAGGACCTACTGGATACATTCGAAGTGTCTCGTTGATGACACAATGGAGATATGGAAGTTTGTTGAGATCTGATTCTTCAAGTAGGCGGCCAATCTCTACTTTATCCTCAATCTCTTCCCCAACCTTCGCGAGTTTTTCAGGATTGTTTAGTAACAGAGACATTGCCCATTCTACAGTGTTTGATGAAGTATCTGTCCCTGCTGTTAACAAAGTCTGTAAGACAGAATAATGAAGAGTGTTAATTTAGCAAAAAAGACAAATATATAAAGAGAAAAAGCTAATAACAAAGGGAGGGTTTTAGATCTAAGGTAACCGTAATAAGAGATTTGATGAAACAATCATCATATTGTTCTGGATAGGTTCTTTGGAGTGATAAGAGAGAATCTATCATTGTTATATGATTCCTTTGATCTTCTTTTGATAACTTTCCTACTTCTTTTTCTTCCACCTTCATGTTCCTCCTACACTCATCTAGAAGAGCCTGCATAAAGCCATCCCTGTAATTGTGAATCCGAGTGAGCTTACTCCGCGTTCTTCGTCGGGCAAACCACCCAACCAATATAGGAAGAAAGTCTCCAACGTTAGAAACACCGCTAAGAGTGAATCCCTCTTCGACTATCTGTCTAAAGCGTCGGGCCTCCCCATCTTCAAACTCTTCGCCATAATATCCTTTTCCGGCCATCATCTTCATCATCACGTTCATGGCCAGACCAAAAAGCCGCGACTTGAGCTCCACCCTCGTGAAATCCTCACGAGCGGAATCACGAAAGAGTCGACGAGCTAAGGCCCGGGCTTCATCGGCTCGAACATCTGAGAAGAAGGCGAGGCGGTGTCCTGAAAGGATTTCAGTGGTGGCTATGCGACGCATTTCACGCCATAGAGGGCCATAGGAGGCGGATCCTATGCCGGAGTAGTTGTAGGTGGAGACTTTGGCGGAGGGAAATTTTGGGCGATTGGCGAAGGAGAGGTCATTGGTGGTGAAGCATTCTTCAGCGAGGGAGGCGGAGGAGACGACGAGGACCGGGCGGACGCCGAAACGAAGGAGGAGAATCGGGCCATGTTGTGCCGAGAGACGTGCAAGGGATTGATGGAGCGGTTTTTGGAGGAGGTGGAGGTGGCCGAGGATGGGTATTGAATTAAGAGGGCTTGGAGGAAGATTCTTCTTCTTCTTGTTCTTTCCATTGGTTAGTAAGGGTTTGGTTAGGAGGAAGAAGAGAAGGAGGAGAGCTAGATAGGTGAAGATGGAGATGGCTTCCATGGGGGAAGGTGGGAAGAAAGAGGCTAGGAAAGATTAATAATTTCACACTAGAAGAGATCTAATTGATTTGTGCATTCTAACCACAGAAGACTAACCAATATATAGAATTTCCCATGCTCAATTATTAGTTAGGTGAGATTTTTGGCTGCCATCTAGATTGGGGACATTTGCATATATACCACTCAATTTTTATGTATTTACATAATGAACACTTAATTTTTATTTTTATTATTTTAATCACACAAATCTTTAATATCACATCAAAATACGACTATTTATATAAAAGTTGAGGTTTAGATGTTAGAAATTTAAATAAATAGGCAACAAAAGATTTTTTTTTTATTTTTTAATTACGATCTTTTGTGATATTTATCTCTTAAAGTATATCAATATTATGCACATAAATAAATAAAAAATAAACAATATATTATTATGACAAGTAATCTATGAGGATTAAAAAATTAAGGTGAATTAAGAATTAATTAAATGATGCTCTTTTCTATAATATAAAAAAAGTCAACAATATTAAAGGNTTTTTTAAATTACGATCTTTTGAGATTTTTTTCTCTTAAAATATATCAATATTATGAACATAAATAAATAAAAAAAAACTAAAAAATAAACAATATATTCTTATGACAAATAAAGTATGAGGATAAAAAAATTAAGGTGAATTAAGAATTAATTAAATGATGCTATTTTCTATAATATAAAAAAAAAGTCAACGTTATTAAAGGAAAAAAAATGTGATAAAAGAATAATATATCTTAGTTTTGCAAGAAATTTTCACATAGAAGTATATAAAATATAATATCATAAAAGATATTGGAGTTTTTAATTAGAAAATTTTGAAAAGCAAAAAATCACGAGACTTGGCCCAAGATGAGTAATTCACCAACTAATATATTAGTCGATATATATATCTATCTATATGTGTATATATATATATATATATATCTATATGTGTATGTATATATATATATATATATATATAT
>JXCR01054997.1:49345-65207 GCA_002079205.1 Phalaenopsis hybrid cultivar | reverse complement strand
AGCGAGGTGCAAGTTTATTTGGCGTATGTGAACACTTCCAAGGATAGCACCTATCCAAACACTTTGATGTGGGAGTATGAAGGTTTATGCTTGTAAAGAAATTCATATGGAAATTTAAGGTTAGTATTTTTGGATGACATTCACTTGATAATGTAGGCTACCACAAGGACACTATCTACCCAAAGTGTAGATGAGGGAGAGGCATCATGGAGGAGAGTGACTATGGTTTCAATAAGATGTCAATGTTTGTGTTCCACAGCTCCAATTTGTTTTGAAGTGTGAGGACATGAGAATTGATGAAGTATGGCATTGTGGTTTATGAATGTTTAGAGAGCCGTACTTCTGTATTCAGCCCCACCATCAGATCAAAGAAAATGAATAGTGGTATTAAATTGGGTGTGAATCATTTTAATGAATTAAACACATTTGTGAGCTGTTTCAGATTTGTTTAGCATCCGAAATACCAAAAAAAATGTGAAAAATCAACAATAAGATGCAAATAGTATTTATAACCTTGAGTAGATGGAAGTGGGGTCGGACCTCATACATTGGAATGTAGGTGTATGTGCATGTAAAGTAGGAAATAGAAAAGTTTGTCTATGACTTGTGTTGCAACTGCAACTATTACAAAGAGGAGTATGTATATCTACGCCTAGACTTGATTGACTCTTAGAGACAAGCTTGATGAATTCTGAATATGAATGCCAAGGCGTTTGTGCCAGAAATTGGACTTCTTGGTGGAGGTGTCGAATATAAGCCCTCAAAATTGGTTCCACGGAATAAAGTTAGCCTCGTCTTGGGATCAAAGATCGTAAAACTATTTAGATAAAAAAGAATATAAACATTATTGTCATGAAAAAGTTTATGAACAAATAATATATTGTGTGAGAGAGATGAAAAATGCTAGATTTGAGGTAGAAAAAGCTTACAGTGAGGTGTTAAAAGGATATCGTACTTGTAGTGCAACTAGAATGGATTGAACAGTACCAATCCTTACTTGTTCATAACCTGCTGTCGGAGTAGCTAGGTGTAGGTTGTTGAGGTCCGAGGTAAGATGTGTTGTAGTTCTGGAGTCGATGACCCAAGGAGAAATACCGTGTTGCAAAGCTTGTTTGGTAGGTATGTAATCCATATTCAACCAGTGCCAACAAGTTTCGGACTGGCCAAATTTATTGNGAGGGCTCATCTCTATGTATAAGCTATGTATTCTCCATTTCTTTTGCCTTAGTGAACTATTTGATTGATTCCGCCGTGGACGTAGATCCAGTTGGATCGAACCACGTAAATGATCTGTGTTTGCTTGTGTTCTTTGCATTTCATTTCTATGCTAGGAAGTAAATATCTCACAACAAGGGCTTCTTATCATATATTGCTTGCTTTGGACTGGTGGGGACAACTTGTCTGTTATTGTGTAACTTCAAGATTTTTCACCTTTAGAAGAATCCTTGCTTTTGCAAGTAGGGTACTTGTATCTTGTTAGAGTGCAAATGGTGGAATGTCCTCAATGTTTGTCTCATCGACAAGAACACAACTACAACTACTTCTCCGTTGTCTCCTCCCTGAAAAGCAGCTAAATCGTACTTCTCCCTTCCAAAACCTCGTCGTACAAACATAATCCTCTCACCTTACCCCTCTAAAACACCGGCTAGTGCGTCAAACCTCTTTCATTTTCTAGGAGCCCTAGAGCGGTGCCACATATTTAACTATATGATCCATAAGTTTTTAACAAATAAGATAAAAATATAGCACTTAGATAAAGCCTGAAAACATAATTATCACTAATTGATGTTGATGCATTCAAGAGAGGTATCTTCATTAGTACTAGCTCCATTGTCCTCATCCTTGTCATCAATGACACCTTCACCTTCATCAACGAAAAACACCATTTCTAAGCATAGCTTATCAAGAGAAAGATTGGCAACTTCAAGAATTCTAATATTATCCATTGTGGCCAAGGCATCTCCACCAATGTCCCATAATTTAGTGTCCCTCTGAGAATATTTCGGGCTCCTCCTAAATAGAAGAAAAATATTGGTATAAACAAATGTCAAATATTCACCACATTGCGGAGTGATTTTGTTTCTCTTAAGTGAATTGATTAAAGAATATGTAATCAGATTTCTTTCACAAAAAGAAGATGAACACATTTGAGTCAAAAATTTGAAAGCTAAACATTGCAATTGTGGGAAACTTGCTCCATAAATCATCAACTGCAAATTTCCATTCATAATAGCTCTAGAAGCTATGGAGCCCTAATGAGCGAAAGCACCACTAAATCCAAAAAAATATTAGCAGACTCCAAATTAACAATTGATCTTTTTCAATGTTTAGGAAAATCCTCTCATAGTATTTATTTTTCTCAATTGATATTTCCATATCCTTATGTGTTAACAACACAATTTGGAGTTTCATTGAGTTAACAATAACATCTAATAAAAAATGCACTTATAAGTGACAAAATTAATACAAGTTAAGATTAATAAAGAATAAACATCAAATCAAATAATATCTTAGATTGGGAGAGTATGCTAAACAATGAAGAGTATTGTTTTTATTTTATCGTTCTACTAAAATCTCATATACAACTTTATAAAAATTAGAGTATTTATTGTCTCTCTTTCCCTCCTTTCGATATATAATACCTTTCATCTTTTCTACACATATTGTAGATAAGATGGAGACAATGTTTATCTGTATCATTCAATCTCAACATGTCACATACAGATTCTGTAAAATCAATAGTATAATTAAGTTTATCTCATCACACATCATCCAAAATTTTTTCCTTCACAAAATTTGTCTTGTTTATATTATCTTCATGGTACATATTCCACTTTTCATTGATCACCATTAGTTGTAACCCTTGTTTGATTACTTTGAACCACCTAAGCATGACTATGCTTGATGCAAAATGCGTCTCTATAATGACCAACATTTGCAGCTTCACAAAATTATTGAACATTGATAATCTCTCATGATGGAGTTAACTTAAACCATAATAGGAAATAAAATTGTTATTGATGACATTCAAAAAGGTATCATAAAAAACGACACTCAAAATAAGAACACAACGACACAACACAAAAAATAAATGACAATACAAGCAACGCACTTAGGGGAGGACGACAGTTCCAGAGCTAGTGGTCGGTTGGAAGGTTGGAAACAAGAGGGATTGCTTAGGAAGGTTGGGCTGGGATGATATCGGGAGAGTTGGGGGGTGACAGGGTGGCGATAGAAAGGCTAGGAGGTAATAACTACAAGTTGGAAGGGGGTCTGAAGAGTCACAGCTGCAGCTGGTGTGGGAGGAAAGGAATGCGACAGCAGCAGGCTTATGGGTTGGCAGCCGATACAACGGACGGTTTCCTGATTGGGTGGTAGGGAATCCCGCAACTAGTCACTGGAATAAGTAGGGTTCATGTTGTAGACAACAACAAGGAAGGTTTGGGGACTACAAAAGAGAACAGAGCTGTTGTCTTCGACAAGCTGCATCAAGTACGACAGCGACAGAAGGGAGGATGTGGAAGAGGGAAACAACAAAGATAACCACCACCTTGGAGTGAGATACAGCCAGAGCATCACTCGTCCTCAAATATATCCGTAGAAAAGGAAAAGAGGATGTTCAAAACAGTCCCTAATAGAAATCTGAAAGCAAACTCTCAAAATATAACTCTAAAACAGAGAAATAACATATAAATAGATGATAGGCGGTATTGACCTCACTTTTGGTTGAGGTCTAGATACTTCTTTAGTAGCCTAGGTCTAGCCATAGGACTCCTTGTATGACAACACGAGGGCCTTTGGTTGCTCTGATGCAGCCATTCTCTGCCTTGAACGAGCATCCGCTTGACCCCAACGCTACCTAATTACTCTGATGCAGTCATTCTCTGCCTTGAACGAGCATTCGCTTGACTCCAGCGTACCTAAAAGAATCAGATTTCTTTTGAGCTCTGGTCTTGAATGAACATCCGCTTGACTCCAGCGTACCTAAAGAAATCAGATTTCTTTTTAGCTCTGGTACGTACCTGACATTTTTCAGTACTCGTTCAACTCCATCAAACATCCTTATCCTGATTGATCTACTTCCAGCAACCTTGTGAGCTTTATTGTCTCTCAGTTAAACAACTCTGATCCACTTCCAACAACCCTGTGAGCTTTATTGTCTCCCAGTAGAACAGACCTATCATTTTTCTTGTTGCAGTCCAACAACCATGTGAGCTTTATTGTCTCCCAGTAGAACAGACCCATCATTTTCCTGTTGCAGTAGCTCGAACCAATCTTTGTAAGGATACATGTGGAAAGAACACCCTGAGTCGAGGATCCACTCCTTACTGGATTCAAATTCTGTGATCACTAGGGCCTCAGCAGAATCGTAGTCATCAGAGGCTACGCTTGCTTCTCCTGATTCTTCTGTCTCTTCTTGGTACTTATTCTTCATGTCTGGGCAGTTCCTCTTTAAATGACCGTCCTTGTGACAATGATATCATTTGAAATATCCCTTTGATGACTGATTCCCACCATCCTTGCTTGACCTTGATCTGTACTGACCATTTCTTGAATCTTTTCTATCTGATCTTCCTCTGACAATAAGACTGTATTTGCTGACTTCCTTGTCACTGTCATGCTTCCTCTGAAGTTCTTTGGCTCTAATCAGAGATTGAACCTCCTCAAGAGTAATAGTCTGTACCCTTCCATAGAGCATTGCATCCTTGAAATGTTCGTAGCTCTTAGGAATAGAGTTTAACAACAACAGTGCCTTCTCCTCATCGTCCATCTTGATGTCGATGTTCTCGAGGTCGTCGATGATCTTGTTGAACTCGTCAATCTGCTTTGAGACGGATTCGTCTTCATGCATTTTGAAGGAGTATATGCAATGCTTCAAAAAGAGCCTATTAGCCAGAGACTTTGTCAGGTAGAGTACTTCGAGTTTGGCCCAAAGTGCTTGAGCCGTTGTCTCCCTCGACACCTCCCTCAGAACTTTATCTCCCAAGCTCAAGATTATCAAACTGTGGGCCTTGTCCAGTATGTCGATCTTCTCCTTCTCGGTCATGTCGGCCGGCAATGCCGCCATGTGGGCCTTGTCCAGTATGCCGATCTTCTCCTTCTCGGTCATGTCGGTCGGCAATGCCGCCGACCCTTGCAAGGCTTTTGCAACACCCTATTGAACCAATAGAGCTCTCATCTTTACTCTCCATAGGCCGAAGTCGTTCTTCCCGTCGAATTTTTCAATGTTGAATTTGGCGGAACTCATTGTCGTGGCTAGGATTTCTTCCAATGAATTCTACCTGCCGCCCTTCCAAGAACTAGGCTTCTCCCCGTGAACTCTGCTGCCTTCGCCAACCGAACGAAGAGCTCTGATCCCTTCTGGCAGAGATCACATCTGTTCACTGGAAAAACTTCCTGTTCTGTGCTCGCGCCTCCTTCCCGCAGGCACTCCTCTGCGTCCTCTGCCTCTCGCACGAGAATAACTGCCTCTCCAGAGTCGTCGCGCCTCGCCAAACTGCTCAGGTCCTCCTGCTTCGCGAACTCCCGAACAGGGAAATTCCTGAACCCTTCTCTGCGCGATCTCCGCCTCTTCTCTCTGGTCGAGCTGCTCGCAAGACCGAACTCCTGCTCCGAAATCCTCTGTTGGCAGCCCTGTCGCAAATTTTTGGCCCTCGCTCGCAGTCTGTTCCTCCTCCGTCTCGTCGAACCGCACAACCTGCGTTGCGAATCTAGTCGATCAAAGCTTCCACTGCTCACCGAATCTTGTCACGATTTGGCTGCCTGTGATGCGATTTGCTTGCTCCTCTGTTCGTGAATGTCAAACTCCTCTTCTGCGTCGCTGGCCGCGAACACCTTTACGCGGACACCTCTAGCCAATAAGTATGGATCTTCCCACAGACTGCGCCAATTGTTGTGAGATATATATTTCCTGGCATAGAAATGAAACGTAAAGATCACAAACAAACACAGATCGTTTACATTCGATCCAACTGGATCTATGTCCACGGGAGGGAATCAATCAAATAGTTCACTAAGGCAAAAGAAATGGAGAATACATAGCTTATACATAGAGATGAACCCTCATCTTTCTTCTATGGCCTCTCTCTCTCTCAAGCGACTCCTTAATACAAGGCTTCAAGATGCTCTCCTCATCTCTAGCTTTCTAGCTATTCTCTCCTCCTTTGTGGCAGCTTATGATCTCTTCTCTTGCTCTCATAAGCCTCACACCCTCGCTATTTATAGAAGCTAGAGAGTGGTATGTGGAGGTAGGTGAGATGTGGTAGGTGAGCGATACCACATTACAAAAGTGTCATTTTATCTTAGTTCAATAATTGAGGGTCAAAATGACAGCCTAAAAGGACTGGCTGGCCCAGAATGGTTGGGAAAAACCTGAACCAAACCGACCTAGATTATGCAGAACGGTCCTAGGATGGACATCTTGGGTTCACTCCTGCTGGAACAGGAAATGTTGCTCCCGCTTCACTCCTTGTGCAGTAGGGGCTTTGCTTTCATCAGCGGAATCACTTAAATCATCATAGCAGAACCAGTAGTTTTTCAATTTTTTCATTCAGAAGTAGGATTTGCCAATTTCGTTATAATTTTAATCTTCATTCAACCAAATGAGACCTTATTACAAATATGACAAGATTTCCATTTATCATTACTAATTCGGTAGGCGAACATTTTCCCTTGATGTTTCATTGATCATTGCCTGCTTGTTTTAGAAATGCCTTTAAAAGTTTTCTTATGGGTTTTCTTCTGCTATCTATTTATTGGAAAATAAGAAGATATATATACATTGAGCTTGCAGTGGGCTGAGGTGCTGTCTGCAGATGCTTTTTCGGCATTTGAGGATGCTGGGTTGGACGACGACAAGGTAATAATTTCTCTGTTTATATGTGCCAACTTATTAACTCATATGGCATACATATAGCTAATTGATAAGTTCTAAAGGTCTTGATTTCATAATTTAGTCTTTTAAATAACCTCAAGCATTTCCTTGTTAGTGAATTGAAATGATCTTGGTTTGGTTGGAGATCTCACTTCTCTACTTGGCTTTAGTTTTCAAAAATTTTGTTGTGGTTTGATTCCTATCTTTCTGGTTGATATATCTTGCTATTGTTTCTAAATTAGAGCTTTGGATTGTATTCATTGATTCTTAAGTTCTCTTTTGTTTTCAGCGTAATGGGTCGAAAGTAGAGGAAATGCATGTAAAATGGTTTTATGTCGTAGGTTTACCACAAACTTACTTGATCTACTTCGACTTTCAGCCTAAACTTGTCATTTCTCTGTTGTGACTGAAATTCAGGAAATTGGAATCCGTTTTAATGTTAATAGCAAAAGTAGACAATAAAAGAACACCTTAATTTTCTTTGCTCAAACTTTTGTTAGTTATAGCACGCCTAGAAGCATTATTGCTTTTAACGCGTGGTTAGGGCTGTAATTGAGCCGAGTCGAGCTAAGTATATCATAGTTTGGACTTGGTTTGGTATAATTATAAGTTGTTCATGTTTGACTTGAGCTTTTACATATTATTCAAGCTTGACTTGTTTAATTTTTTCAATGTTTGAACTTGATTTATTTATGGAAAGTAAGCGAATATTTAAACGAGTTAATAAATGAATTAGAAATTCAAATGAATATCTAAATTTTCATATAAATAATATAATAAGTAATTTTGCGAACTAAATAAATAAACAATTAAATAAATCATATATGCAAATAAACTCACCTGCATGTTGTTATCTGTGTCTATAATATATATATTCTCATAAGAATGAGTTCAAAGATAGAGAAAATAATATTGAAACAAGAGCAAAAAATCTAAATGAACTAATATTATTAAGTAACTCATAATGTGAAACTATTTATCAATCACAGAAATAATTGAAAAAAATCAAAGACATTGGATCAAGCATAATATAAGAGAATGAACAAAAAGTAATGTTCGCTTTCGGAATTTTATCATGTTAATTTTTAAATAATTAATATATAATAATAAAATAAATATATAATTAGTAATTAATCGAAAAATATTTTTAATATGATAATATATTACTATTAAATCTATAATTAAATAAATTCTAACTAACCAAATTTTATTTAAATAATATATCATATATGATACGAGCTATATTCAGGATGACAATTAAGCACTTAGTGGTGGTGAAGCTCAACAACAACTCCATTGATGCAAACCAAATTTTTGATGGGGATAACAATGATTCTATGTTTTGCCAATAACTCGATAAACTGATTGAGAGAGAGAGTTCATGATTTAGTTTTGGGGAGGCTCACCATATTTTCCATTTAGAGAAAGTCGTCTTAGATGGTTTGGTCATATTAATCATCGACCATTAGATGATCCGATTAGGAGAGTAATATCAGATTCGACTTGGGTTAAGAAAGGCAGAGGTAGACCTAGGAAGACTTGGGCTTATTGTATCAAAAATGATCTTAATTTATTAGAACTAAATGAAAATATGACACTAAATAGGCCACAATGGAGAAAAAGGATTCATGTAGCCGACCCCACGTAGTGGGATTAAAGCTTTGTTGTTGTGTTGTTGTTGTACCGTAATGTCTCTAAATAGAACTTTTTACAGAAAAATAAATCATTAATGACTCAATGACCTCCTATTAAGTATATCATAACCTTAAATTATACTATTCATTACAATTATATAACCACTAATCCATAATCTATTATAGATCCCTAATAGATTGTTTATTGATTTAGAATGCCATTGGATCTTCGTTTAACTGATGGGCAAAATAACCCTCTAATTTCTCTTCAAGGTTTCAATGATCGGTTAGCGCAGCACATCAACATAGCCTGTCGATCAAATTATGCATCTCATTTCATTTTTCCTAGGCTATTGAGTGAAGCAGAAGTGGGTAATCTTACAATTTCGTAATGCCAATTGTATAGATGCCAATTTTGACGAGCTCGAGGTGAGCTGGGGACTAGAGGAAGAGCTATATACTTCAGTGTACATAGCTGTTGAAGCTTTAGCTTTGTTTAATTTCTGATTTAGTGAATCGATCTGCTGTAGCTGTTTAATTTTGTTATTTTGACCCTCAATTATTGAACTAAGATAAAAATGACATTTTTGTAATGTGATGCCACTCACCTACCACATCTCACCTACCACTCTCTTGCTTCTATAAATAGAGAGGGTGTGAGACTTAGGAGAGTAAGGGAAGAGATCTTAAACTGCCACAAAAAGGAGTGAATGGTGAGGCTTAGGAGAGCAAGGGAAGAGATCTTAAGCTACCACAAAGGAGAAGAGAATAACCAAAGAGCGAGAGGGAGGAGAGCATCTTGAGGCCTTGTATCAAGGTGTCACTTGAGAGGGAGGCCATAGAAGGAATATGAGGGATCGTCTCTATGTATAAGCTATGTATTCTCCATTTCTTTTGCCTTAGTGAGAAGATGAGGGCTCATCTCTATGTATAAGCTATGTATTCTTCATTTCTTTTGCCTTAGTGAACTGTGAGGGCTCATCTCTATGTATAAGTTATGTATTCTCCATTTCTTTTGCCTTAGTGATATATTGATGCATCTTGAGGCCTTGTATCAAGGTGTTGCTTGAGAGGGAGGTCATAGAAGGAAGATGAGAGTTCGTCTCTATGTATAAGCTATGTATTCTCTGGCCACAGAAAGAAGATGAGGGCTCGTCTCTATGTATAAGCTATGTATTCTCTATTTCTTTTGTATTATGATATATTGATTTGATTCCCTCCCGTGGACGTAGATCCAGTTGGATCGAACCACGTAAATGATCTGTGTTTGCTTGTGTTGTGGACTGTAGATCCAGTTGGATCGAACCACGTAAACGATCTGTGTTTGCTTGTGTTCTTTGCGTTTCAACAGTTGGATCGAACCACGTAAACGATCTGTGTTTGTTTGTGTTCTTTTTCGTCTCATTTCTACACGTAAACGATCTGTGTTTGCTTGTGTTCTTTGCGTCTCATTTCTATGCCAGGAAGTACATATCTCACAACAAATTTCAATGGTGTTTCATTTCTATGTATTTATTTATCTGTTTGTTGTAGCTGTTTTTTACATTATTTGCTCTGCTTTATAAGTTGAGATCACTTATTAGGATCTCTGTCCATGTTTCTTTACTACAATCATGAAGTTCTTCTTGAAATAATTCATGATTCATAGCAGAACCATGCAAATTCAACAATTTGAATCTTCATGTATATTTTCCATAGTTTCTTTCCACCATTGTCATACATTTTCTTTAATTTCTCTGAAATTTTAACTCTAATTCATGTTTGCTGGATTTAAAAAACTTGTAACATTTTCTTATCCAATTTGATGGGCTATCAAGGAAACTGGTCAGAGGTTCCGAGACACCATTCTCGCTCTTGGAGGTGGGAAACCTCCACTTGAGGTAAGATAAACACGTGGCTTTATATCATCCACAGTTAGGAAGATTTACATGCATACCTCTCAAGGTGTGTTTGGGGCAGCTTGTGCTTATATAGATAAGCAACTTATCCTGAAACGCGGCCCGCGGGTTTTGACCCGCGACCTGCTTTTAGTATAAAAACCCAACCGCGTTTTTGGATAAGCTGTTGAAACGAGCCCTCAATTCGTATGTATTTACATATCTAACATCTAAACTTCAATTTTTACATATTTTCCTTTTTATTTAACTCTATGTCTCCATTTATTTGGCTCCTTTGATCAGGTTTTTGTGGAATTTCAGGGAAGAGAACCATCGCCTGAAGCCCTACTCAGGCACAATGGATTGTTGCCTGTATCTGCTTAAACTGCAACATTTTATGATTATGTTTTCCCAAAAGGAGGGATTATTGCGTACGGACACCGCATGCATCTCTGCATGCGGTGTTCGATCCTGGCCGTAGATCACGATGATCTACGGTCAGGATTATTTCCTTTTTTTTTTTAAATAAAAAATTTTAGGTGGGGGCCCACCGAAATACATCTGGACCGTAAATCATGTGATTTACGGTCCGGATCGGACACCGCACGCAAGCTGCGTGCGGTGTCCGATCATTATGGAATAATTTTTCTCCCAAAAGACCATCTATCAACTGCAATCAATATTTCAACCAAGTCCCATTCTATGCCTCTGGTTTAACTATTTATGTTGCGCTGCAAATAAATTGTTTGGGAAATTTACTTGCATCCCACAATCCTTATGTATCAGCATATTTAGCACCTAAATTTTCATATTTCATATTTATAATATAACATTTTATTGTCATAATTTAATGAATGAAGAATGTGTTTTTCACTTGTAACAAAAATTATGAATGTGCATTTCATTGTATTCAGGATGAATTGTTATGCGGTTTTTGACGTGCGTTGTTACACCGTATTCAGGGGACGTTGTGGCACCTTATTCACTATGTGTTGTTCTGAAATGTTGTGGGTGATGCACTACTTAGTGGGGTGCTTATTGCATTAAGCAGAGGGTGATCGATGGTGGTCGATGATGGCCAACGAGCGGTGATCTATGGTGGTTGGCGGTTGCGGGAGCAAGAAGCATTCGTCGGGCTTTCTGTCCAAAATCACATTGGAATTTGATGAAGAGAGCAGAGCTTTATTTGATAAAGTATTGGAGAGGCCCTCCTGCAAGGAGTAAATTTGGACCACTCCTTCGAATGGATTGGCGGAATTTCTTTGATCGGACGAAGTTTTGTAGATACATGTGTGCCTTATCGATGCCAATATATGGCGATCTTATGTTCGTCAGATTTGTTTTATCGAGATGTTGGACTTGATCACAAATTTGTTAGATTTAAAATTCATTTGACATTTCAATTAGTCATATAAAGCTTTCAAAAATTGTTTAACAGCTTGAAATATGCTTGATTTTATTCAGATTATACCAATTTTAGTGTTATTAGGTTCGTATTGTCGAGCTGTTCTGTTTGACTCTAAGTTTGTTGAAATTTTAGCTCTAAATTTTTTTTAATTTGAGTTTAAAATTTTGATTGCTTAAAAAATACTATGAAATTCATGCTAATCTTCTAACAATTTAGTTTTATTTCATAAAAATTTCTTTATTACATTCCAATTCTTATTTTTTCACATTAAAAAATTAATGAAATTGAAATCACATTATTTTGTCAAATGACTAAAAAATTATGGAAATCTGCTTCAAAATGCGTGTAATAAAAAAATATTTATATAATTTTAAATATATTATTATTTAATCTTAGTGTATTTTAATCATACAGTCAATTTTTCTTCAGCTTAGCTGCCCAATGGACAGCTGGCATCATTTCGACCGAGCAGTGGCTTATCTCAAAGCACAGCTACGTGGACATTAAATTATTTTAAATTTTCAATCATTGTATTGATATATTAATTGAAAATAAAATAAAATTTTAGCGGCTTCTCACAAACAAATAGTCCCACATCGTGTAGGGCCGAAAAACAGTATTTAAGTCCTGGGTTGTCCACCTCTCTTAAGTGCTCTTTTGGGAGGTGACAAGTGGTATCAAAACAAATTTCTATCTGTCATGTGTGTGGACTCTCCATGGTCCAGTAAGACCCTCGGTGGAGCCAATCCGTGACGAGGGCGTCATGTGATTGGGTAGAGGAAAATGTCATGGATAAATAGTTCCGGCTAGGTGTAGGGCCGAAAATCAGTATTTAAGTCATGGGCTGTCCACCTCTCTTAAGGGCTCTTTTGGGATGTGACAAGTGGTATCAAAACAAATTACTATTTGTCATGTGTGTGGACTCTCCATGGTTCAGTAAGACCCTCGGTGGACCCAATCCGTGACGAGGGCGTCATGTGATTGGGTAGAGGAGAATGTCATGGACAAATAGTCCCGGCTAGGGCCGAAAAACAGTATTTAAGTCTTGGGTTGCCCACATTTCTTAAAGTTTTTTTTGGGACGTGACACGTTGCTCTCATCTTTTCCCGATCTTCTCTATCTTAACTTTCATTATAATAAAAATNTATATATATATATTAATAAAATTAATTAGTATATTTTTGAAAACACTCAAAATAATTTTTAAACATTTTAATTATTTTTAAAAATACTTATATACTAATAAAATATGTCAAATATATTTTATTTTAAATCAGAACTGAAACGAAATAATATAAAAAATTAAAAATTAAACGGGTGAGTCAAATATATAGCATGCAATTCTTACTTATTCTCACATCAAACATCCAAACTTTAATAATTACATATCTAAACACTCAAATTTTTTTTATACAATATTAAAAATAGTACTATAACCTATTATTTAAAAATAAAATACACATTTTCATAACAACAACAACAACAACAAAGTCTTAATGCCACTACGTGGGGTCGGCTACATTAATCCTTTTTCTCCATTGCGTCCTATTTAATGTCATATTTTCATTTGGCTCTGTTTGGGGCAACTTTTCTCACGTGGCGCGGCAACAAATCGCGAGAAGCTATTGTTTGGCTCCCGGCTTTGCAGAAGAAGGACGTCAAAGCGGGCCGAAGGATCGACCCTGCGGCCCCAACTTTCGCCCGCTAAATATTCCAAATTGCCGCCTTTGCCCTAGCGTTCTTCTTCTCGCACCGTCTTGCCTCTCGCCTTCGACCAAGACCGCGCCTTATTTTTTACCGCGGGATCGACCACGCGGTTCGCGTTTTCGCTCTACTATTTCCCCTTTGCTCCTCCATAGCATCTCGTCTCGCGTTCCCGCCCGTCCGCTGCTCCCGATCATCTCGCGATGTGCTGCTTCTTTCTTTCACCGTCACCAAAGGAGACGCATCTTCCACTGTCGCGTGAAGCCTCATCTTCTTTCAGAGTAATCTGCTTCACCCCCCTTCTATGTCCCTATCTCCTCTCTCATTTTCACCCGAAACCATCACTTGGGAGGCCGAACCCTCACGATACAACTTTCCCGCTCTATTTTCTTCCCCACTTCGCCTCATGTCCAAGCCATCCACATTTACTATGCAATCCATAAGCATCAAGCCTGACCTTCTCCAGATGTACATAGATGAGGATTTGAGTGGGGTTAAGCATTTTTATGAGAGATTCTCTTGAAGAAAATAATATAAGCAAATATATATAGGAAAATTCAGTTTCAATTGTCATTTCTTTTGCAATTCTACTATAAAAGGATGCACTGCTTGTTCTGATAGAGTTGCTTTCCAAGGTTTAAACTCCTAAAATTATTTTTCAAGCACTTTTTCTTAGTGCAGTTTAAAGTAGATGAAAATTATTTTTTTTTCAAATAAACATATAAATTTAATTTTCATTTTTTTTACTTGAAATTAAATTTATTGTATTTAAAAATGCTAACAATAAAGCTAACAGATAGTTGGAATTCTAAGAGAAAAAAAAGATATATATAAAATTAATTTATGTTTCTCCCAAACAAATAGTTAATAATATATCATATATTAATGTAATACAGAGCTATTGTTTTAGGCCACAAGCTATCACACTTCTTTGATTCTGCTTCAGAAGTATAAAAAATATCATGATCACAGTTTATTTTTAAACAGTTTTACCAAACAGGGGTAGCATGGTCATTCTTCCAATAACAGCTGACCCACAATTATTTTCACACAGCTGCACCAAACAAACAGTCCGATTCTCCGCAGCAACTTCCTGGGGCAGCTGCGCCAAACAAAACCTTAGTTCTAATAAATAAAGGTCATTTTAATACAATAAGCCTAAGTCTTCGGAGGTCTACCTCTGCATTTCTTACACAAGTTTAACAGATCTACTCTCCTAATCAGACCATTAGAGGTCCAAGTTTAATGTGAAATTTTGACATTTTCAGACATAAATTTATTTTTAAAGCCCAGACAAAGCAGAAATCATGGTTTGGCNAATTAAATTTATTGTATTTAAAAATGCTAACAATAAAGCTAACAGATAGTTGGAATTCTAAGAGAAAAAAAAAAGATATATATATAATTAATTTATGTTTCTCCCAAACAAATAGTTAATAATATATCATATATTAATGTAATACGGAGCTATTGTTTTAGGCCACAAGCTATCACACTCCTTTGATTCTGCTTCAGAAGTATCAAAAATATCATGATCACACTTCATTTTTAAACAGTTTTACAAAACAGGGGTAGCATGGTCATTCTTCTAATAACAGCTGACCCACAATTATTTTCACACAGCTGCACCAAACATACAGTCCGATTCTCCGCAGCAACTTCCTGGGGCAGCTGCGCTTAGTACTAGTAAATGAAGGTCATTTTAATACAATAAGCCTAAGTCTTCCGAGGTCTACCTCTGCATTTCTTACACAAATTTGAATTTAAAAGATCTACTCTCCTAATCGGATCATTAGAGGTCAAGCTTAATGTGAAATTTTGACATTTTCATACATAAATTTATTTTTAAAGCCCAGACAAAGCAGAAATCATGGTTTGGAGTGGCTTGCACAGTGCTTCCAGAGGAATGACTTTAGGCATTAGGAGGCCTGCACCTTCCTCCATGTCCACCTCCTCCTTTCCAATTCTTCTCCACTCAAAACACTGAATCAAAGTACCCAAAACCAGACCAACCTCTCTCATGGCAAGTCCTTCCCCTGGACATCTTCTTCTCCCCATTCCAAACGGAATCATCTTCCCCCCCTCCACTTTATTTTTTTCAAGAAATCTTTCAGGAAGAAAGCGAGTGGGTTCCGGCCATATCATCGGATCCCTCTGAATCTTATAAGCATTCACTAAAAGCATGGTTCCTTTTGGTATATTATAGCCTCCGACCTTGCATTCTTCCAGCGATTCGTGAGGTACAAGAAGAGGACCTACAGGATACATTCGAAGCGTCTCGTTGATGACGCAGTGAAGATATGGGAGTTTGATGAGATCTGATTCATCTAGCAGACGACCATTCTCTACTTTCTCATCAATTTCT
>JXCR01054997.1:0-46883 GCA_002079205.1 Phalaenopsis hybrid cultivar | reverse complement strand
GCCCGCGGGTCGCGTTTCAGTATAGGGTCCCCAAACAGACCCTTAATATCAATATATTTTTATTCTAAATGTTAGCCTATTTATCAAATTTTAACTGTATCAGAGCAATTCATCTATTCTATCATAAGTCCAAGTTTCTGAAACTCTGAATTTTCTTTCCTTGCCAGAACTGTCAAAGCCAGCGCCATCTCCTCTTTTATTGCCCAAATCGTCAAGACTCTCATCATCTCCTTCTGCACCAAAAAGTCCTGAAAGCTGCATCTCCACAAACTTTTCAAACCCAAAATTTTGAAAAACTCAGAGCTCCATGGGACCAAGACAAAACGTTTAGTATGATGTAGTTATTTAAGCATGAAGGTCTGACTTCTTAACTCCTAAACTTAACTTTCTAAATTTTTTTCTTTGATTTTGCCATCCATCTTTTTAAGTATTGGATTTTATCAGCATCAAGTTCCTATCTTTCGAGCCGATTATCATTGAGTAATTGTTCATTTTAATGATGAAATAGTTCTGAGGGTTATTTGATTGAATGCAAAATGAGTGGTCTTTATTTAGATGGCATAGGTTGATAGAATTGTGATATTTGGATTGAAGTAAATGGAAGGCGGAATAAAATTTTGTGGGATTCTAAACTCTGACTCTAGTTTATTGCTGGTGTATTTTGAATTCATTAGAGATGGTTGGAGTTTCAAATTCTTACAATTTGGAGCTATCGCAACCACCCGTAGATGTTGCTCATACCGTATTGTCACCCCTCCTCCCTCAGTTGACCGTTTGGCCTGTACACTCTAGCCGCTCAACCGTCGTTGTGACATTTTGCTTGCCAACACAACTGTCGCTTGTAGGAGAAGATATTGCGTGCGGATAACGCACTGATGTGGAAGCCAGTCCGGAACTTCCGCATGTCCCAAAATTTTTAAAATTATTTTTTGTAAAATATTCTAAGAAACTCTGCTGTTAGACTCGACCCGACTAGAAGAAAATATTAAATATTAAAGTGTTGAGATAGGAAAAATTATTGCATACGGTCCGATCATGGCCGTAAATCACGGTGATTTATGATCATGATGTATTTCTGTAGGCCCCACCTAAAGTTTTTTCTTAAAAATAAAAACCAAAATACATCCTGACCGTAGATCACCGTGATATACGGTCAGGATCAGACGCCGCATGCATCGGTATTCGTATGCAATAATTTTTCCTGAGATAGAGGCTTTTAGTGCCTGGGATCATTCAGCGTTCCCGATTCTTAGATCGACATTTTCTCTTCTACGCTCTCCTATGCTCAACATTCCTAGAGTTTTTCTAAGGTTTGAGTTTGACATTTTCTCCTCCACAGCCTAAATTCCTACATTAAACCAAGGTTAGGTTTCGACATTTTCTCCTACTCTTCGTTTTATTCCTTTATTTTTGCTTTCTAAATTTCTTTCATTCTAGAGTTCCAATCTTCAGGTTGTCTCCCAGCTTAACGATGAAGAAAATGTTTGGATTCTCGTAGGATTCAAAATATAACATACAACATTCGTGTCTCTGATAATTCTCATTCTTCTTCCGTAAATAAATCCATAAAAATGATTGCAAATGTGACCCATTCGTTATCATTTTTTTTTTTAATTTTTTATTTCTGACTGAATAAAATGATTTTTTTTTCTTTTGATGCTATATATCTTTTTCTAATAAAAAGTAAATGTTGCTTGGTTCTTCTTTTGCTCTTGTACAAAAATGTTGTATGAGGCAATACTTTGATTTTTTTTTGCCATGGCTTTTTTTTTAGTCAATACAACAAAATTGTACATGGTTGTACTAAGTATTTTTTTTTCTTGTCCACTTTTTTTATATAAAAATGTATTTCATTTACATTTTCAATAAATCTTAAATTAAAAACATAATGATTTATTCATATATATCATTTTTTACTTCTCTGTTTTTTTTTTCTCATGTACATGGTTGTATCTTTGATGTTTTTCTGACTTGTTTTCTTTTGTACAACAATGTTATACATGGTTGTACCGAATATTTTTTTCTCTATTTTTCTAGTTATGTATATATAAATGAGTTTCATTTGCACTTTGGATAAAACTCGATTTGAAAACTTAAGGATTTATTCAAATATACCTTTTGTTTTGCTCTCTATTTCCTTTCTTTCCATTCTTGTATGTTATACATGTCTGTACCTTTGATTTTTTGTTATGGCATTTTTTTTTCTTTTGTACGATAACATTGTACATGATTGTACGAAGTATTTTTTCCTGTTTATCTTGTTTTATATACAAAAATTATATTTTCTTTGTATTTTCGATAAATTTTGAATCGAAAACATAATGATTTATTTAGATATTCATTTTTTTAGTTCTTATTTTCTTTCTTTCTGTTGTAGAACTTACAATTGTGAAATTTTTTTCTTGTTCTTCTCTTCTTTATTATAATCATGTTGTACATGGATGTACGAAGTCGTTTGTCTGTCCTCTATTTTTATTGTGTTATGTACAGATATGAATTTTCATTGTATTTTATATAAAAGTTGAAGTGAAAACACAACAATTTAGGCATTAATGTCATTTTTTAGTTCCTTGTTTCCTTTTTATTTTGAGTGCAACTATGTTATACTTCATTGTATTTTTGAAATTTTGGCTTCTTTTTTTCTTCAACACAATCATGCATAGGGGTGTAAACGAGTCGAACACGAGCTGAGNAAACTAAAACCTATATAGAATTTTTAGTGCTGAATTATTGGCTGGTGACAGCAATAATTGGTCCCACATGATCTTGTAGTTATATGTGTTAGGTATGACTCGGACTCTCACAATGGGAGAGATTTGTTAGATATGTCTCATATATCATATAAAGGACAAATGCTGAAGTAGAACGGAGCGAGCAGTGGAGCGGAGCGAGGGAGTTTCGTTATGTGGGTTGGGGGAGTGGGGGCAACGCCGTGTGGTACAGTACATGAGTAATTTGAAAATTACATATTGTACTCAGAGTTTTCTCTAGGATTATATAGACATGTTTGTAACAATGAGTTATTCTATCTCATATTCTGTACCCTTTTTTGGAATTGAAAGAAAGCCGCCGCGCTGCTTCCGATGATGTATGCATCTTTGCCGAATCTCATTAAATTTTTATGCGTTATTCTGAATTTATGTTAATTTCTATTTTTTTCGCTTTAATTTCTGAACACTATGGTAGCCAAAATATTAGGTAAGTGCAGTGGCCTACTATTTTCTCATGTGATGGAGAATATACGATAAAATATCACGAGGAGTTTATGGGATTCACGCTATCAAATATCAGGCCACATGTTAGAGGAGCTTCAACAATATAGATTATTAATCATGTTATTATATTTGTAATATGTTGAGATTCTCAATATATTGTGGTTGATATGAAAGCGGTTAATAATCTATTGGTATCATCATCCAAACATCATCATTATCACCTAATTGTCATCATCATTTCCACACAAAACCACGTAAGCATAATATTAATCTTGATGGTAAATAATGATGACAATTAGGTGATAATGATGATGTTTGGATGATGACGATTGAATGATAGTGATGATCTCCTTGAACCGTCCCGCCCCATCAGCCCTAAATTCTTCCCTGTAGTTTTTCTTCCCGACCGTCATCTTCATCTTCACGTTCATAGCCGGACCAGAAGAGCTAGTGCTTGGGCCTAATCGGCCCGAACATCTGGGAAGAAGGCAAGACGATGGTTTGAAAGGAATTCAACGGGGGCTATGCAGCACATTGCACCCTTCTGGTGTGGTTGTAGGTGGTGAGGTTGGCAGAGAGAAATTTGGGCGGTTCGCAATAGGAGAAGATGGAGATGTCCTCCATGGCAGAAGGTGGAGTGGGGGAGACTGAGAAGCTTAATAATTGCACAATGGTAGTGATTCGAATGATTCTTGGATTCTAAATTCCAAAAACTAATACAAATATATAATTTTTACTACTGTAATAGAGGATGTACATGAAAATATCATGAGTAGTTTAAGTTGTTCACATAATTAAATATAAGGCCAAATGATAGAAAAGCTTAACAATATAGATCATTAATAACTTGGGATGCTCAATATTTTGTAGTTGATGATGACTATTAGGTGATATTTATTAGAAGATGAGAATCGGCTGATGCCTCTTGGATGACGACGATTGAACGATAGTGATCTCATTTTCATTATATCAAGAATTGCCCGTGGAATCATGGTTTTAGAAATTAGATCGAACTGATTAGCTTGACCGGTTCAACCTTGAGCATGTCTTTCAATCAGCTTGGTAAAGATTCAAAACCTCTTNTCCGGCCATATCATCGGATCCCTCTGAATCTTATAAGCATTCACTAAAAGCATGGTTCCTTTTGGTATATTATAGCCTCCGACCTTGCATTCTTCCAGCGATTCGTGAGGTACAAGAAGAGGACCTACAGGATACATTCGAAGCGTCTCGTTGATGACGCAGTGAAGATATGGGAGTTTGATGAGATCTGATTCATCTAGCAGACGACCATTCTCTACTTTCTCATCAATTTCTGCACTTACTTTATCAAGGATCTCTGGATTGTTTAGCAGGAGAGACATCGCCCATTCTATTGTGTTTGAGGAGGTGTCTGTTCCCGCTGATAACAAAGTCTGCAAGTGCGATGGAGAAAGTGTTAAGCAGGGAGGAAGTGAATAGAAGAATGGAGAGGTTTAGATTTAGATTTAAGGTACCGTAACAAGAGACTTGATGAAATGATCGTCGTATTGTTCAGCATGGGTTTTTTGGAGTGATAATATAGCGTCTATCATTGTTTCATTGATCCTTTTTTTCTGTTCTAACTCCCCTGCTTCTTCTTCTTCTTCTTCTTTTTTCATCTTCCGCCTGCGCTCTNACTTTCTAAATTTTTTTCTTTGATTTTGCCATCCATCTTTTTAAGTATTGGATTTTATCAGCATCAAGTTCCCATCTTTCGAGCCGATTTTCATTGAGTAATTGTTCATTTTAATGATAAAATAGTTCTGAGGGTCATTTGATTGAATGCAAAATGAGTGGTCTTTATTTAGATGGCATAGGTTGATAGAATTGTGATATTTGGAATGAAGTAAATGGAAGTCGGAATAAAATTTCAAGGGATTCTAAACTCTGAGTCTAGTTCATTGTTGGTGTATTTTGAATTCATTAGAGATGACCGAGTTTGAAATTCTTACAATTTGGAGCAATCACAACCCCCCATAGATGTCGCTCATACCGTATTGTCATCCCTGCTCCCTCAGTCGACCATTTGGCCTGTACACTCTAGCCGCTCAACCGTCGCTGTGACATTTTGCTTGCCAACACAACTGTTGTTTGTAGGAGAAAATATTATATGCGGATAACACACATAGAGCTGCGTGTGGAAGCCAATCTAAAACTTCTGCTTGTTCAAAAATTTTTTACTCATAGGATTCAAAATACAACATACAACATTTGTGTTTCTGATATTTCTCATTCTTCTTCGGTAAGTAAATCCATAAAAATGACTGCAAATGTGACCCATTTGTTATCATTTTTTTTAAATATTTTTTTTATTTATGACTTAATAAAATGATTTTTTTGTTATTTGGTTTTGGGCTACGTTTTTCTTTTTTTTATGCTATATATCTTTTTCTAATTAAACATAAATGTTGTCTAATTCTTTTTTGCTTTTGTACGACAATGTTGTACATGGCAATACTTTGATTTTTTTGCTATGACTTTTTTTTTAGTCAATACAACAAAATTGTACATGATTGTACTAAGTATTTTTTTTTCTTGTCCACTTTTTTTATATTAAAATGTATTTCATTTACATTTTCAATAAATCTTAAATTAAAAGCATAATGATTTATTCATATATACCATTTTTTACTTCTCTGTTTTTTTCTCTCATGTACATGGTTGTATCTTTGATGTTTTTCTGACTTGTTTTCTTTTGTACAACAATGTTATACATGGTTGTACCGAGTATTTTTTTCTCTATTTTTCTAGTTATGTATATATAAATGAGTTTCATTTGCATTTTGGATAAAACTCGATTTGAAAACTTAAGGATTTATTCAAATATACCTTTTGTTTTGTTCTCTATTTCCTTTCTTTCCACTCTAACATACATGTTTGTACCTTTGATTTTTTGTTATGGCGTTTTTTCTTTCTTTTCTACGATAATATTGTACATGATTGTACAAAGTATTTTTTCCTGTTTATCTTGTTTTATATACCAAAAATAAAATCCCTTCGTATTTTTGATAAATTTTGAATTGAAAACATAATGATTTATTTAGATATTCCTTTTTTTTTTAGTTCTTTGTTTTCTTTCCTTCTATTGTAGAACTTACAATTGTGAAATTTTTTTCTTGTTCTTCTCTTCTTTACTATAATCATGTTGTATATGGATGTATGAAGTCGTTTGTTTTTCCTCTATTTTTATTGTGTTATGTACAAACATGAATTTTCACTGTGTTTTATATAAAAGTTGAAGCGAAAACACAACAATTTAGGCATTAATGTCATTTTTTAGTTCCTTGTTTCCTTTTTATTTTGAGTACAACTATGTTATACTTCATTGTGTTTTTGAAATTTTGACTTCTTTTTTCTTCAGCATAATGATGTATAACACAGTTGTACCTTGTAATTTTGCTTTCTGTTTTATTATGTTATGTCCATAACATGTATTTCATTTTCATTTTGTAAAAAAAATTGAATTGAATATGCCGGGATTTACACATGTATATCAATTTTTATTGTCATGTTTTCTTTTTTCTTATGTACAATTTTGTATAATTTTTGAATTGAAAAATGTAATGATTTATGCAAAAGTAACAAATTTTATTACCTTATTTTTTTTATTGCACAACTATATTGTACATAGTTGTACCTTTGATATTTTTCTCGAGTTCTTCATTCGTTTGTTACAAACATGTTGCACATGGTTGTACTGAGTATTTTTTTTTTTATTATGAACAATCATGAATTTTGTCTTCATTTTATATAAGCTTTGAATTGAAAACAACATGATTTATGCAAAAGTATCAATTTTTTATGTCCAATTTTCTTTTATTCTTATGTATAATCATGTTGTATTTGATTGCAACTTTGAAATTTTTGTTGTTTATTTTCTTCTTTGGCACAACAATGTTTTGCATGGCGTACCGTGTATTTTTTTTTTCTATTTTTATTGTGTTATGTACAAACATGATTTTTGTTTGTATTTCGTATAGTTTTTGATTTGTAAACACAATGATTTAGCAAAAGTAACAAATTTTTTGCTTTGTTTTGTTTCTCCTCTTTACAACCATTTTGTACATAGTTGCACCTGTGATTATTTTTTTTGCCTAGTTATTCTTTTGTTCGGTACATGGTTGTACCGAGTGTTTTTCACTCTAGTTTTATTTTATTATGTACAAACATGAATTTCATTTGCATTTTATATAAACTTTAAATTGAAAGCACAATGGTTTTTGCAGAAGTATTAATTTTTATTGCTCTGTTTTCTTTTTTGCTTCTCTACCACCATGTTGTACTTGCTTCTACCTGTAAAGTTCTTGTCAGACTCTTTTTTTGCTTACAACCATTTTGTACATGACTGTATTGAGTATTTTTTCCCTGATTTTATTGCATTATATATAACCATTATTTTTCTTTGCATTTTATTCTAAATTAAACCTCCTCAATTGATATTTTTGTTTTTGTATTTCAACAGTGTATTTGTTTAATTGCAATAAAATGCCAGCCCTTAACATTCGAGCTGTCTGTGACGAATTATGGTTTTTGTCTTTGGTTGGTCTTCATCGGTGAATAATGTTAATTGATATTGTGTGAATAAAAATTTTGAATAGTGAAGTGAATGGCTCAATTGTCTCATTTCATAAAAAGACAACTCCAAACTAAATATTTTGCTAATGATGATTATCTCCCACAAAAGAACCACAAACTAAATTATACTTATTAAGTCAATAACTTGTATAAGAAACTATGACATCTCCAAAGCAGTCACAATCAACCTTGCCATGCCATTAGTCCAAAAAAAAAATTCAATCCATCTGACTCATCAAATTTGACATATCATGCAAACATATTTTGTTTAGTCTGTCTTACCATGAATAATTTCATTAGAGTATTAGTATCTCTGCTCTCAAATTTTGATATTTTATCTTTATGTATGCAATTAAATGCATTTCCTTTTGTAAAACTCATATTCTCTTCTCCTACTTCCCCAGCAAGATACTTGAATGCATTAATAACTCTAATTCTTGCTTGTGTCATTGATTACAACATAACTACTCTGTCTTTGCTGATTGCCTTATGTGATCTCAACAGATGTTGATTGATGAACATGGTTAATGAATGGTTGTTGTTATCTATAAATTTATTCACAGTCCAATTACCTTCAGGATCAATGACAAATCTAATCATTGCATGACAATCGATCCTAGTATCTGATTTCTGGAACTTCATCGTGGTGTTTAGATTGGGTTCTCTCTTAAAACCAAACCTTGAGCATACAAGATCTTTTGATTTTATAATCCTTGTATTTGACAAGTAAAACACATAATCCTTCCTTACACTAAATCCACAAGAGCGGGCATAACTACAATACAGATCATAGGCCTCCTTGATGTGAGCAACAGTGTCAGATAATTTTTCTATGATTAGTTCATATTTGTGTCATTACTTGCCAATTCCGACACAGGGTCCTACAAATTCATGAGAAAAACATCGACATAACCAATACAACATGGTTGAGTGAAGGATGATCGATGAAAATTAAAATTAAAAAATTCAAGAAGCTTTATTTTCTTCAGAAGAAGTGTGTTGTATCGGTTGTACATATATAGTTTCAACACAACTCTAAAAAATATATCAATAGAATCGATACAACATTATTGTAAAAGAGAAAAATCAGCTAATCACATACTCCAAGAACAAAAGTTAAACTTTCATGCATTTTATTTAGAATATTTATTTTTTTATTTAGATTTTTTTCAAACTCAACTATGTAGCTTTCACTTCAATATAAACATGTTGTATCAATTGTAATTATAGAATTCCCCAACACAAGTCACAAATAAAAATGAGTATAACAAATAAAGAATATTGTACATCTAAAAAGTCTCTTCTCCTCAATGCGACATGATCTGCGACAAGTAAAAATTAAAGCTTTCGAGCTTTGTCACAACAATGTTTAATTTTTTATTTAGAAGATTTTTCAACTTCAATCACTTAACATTCCCTTTAGTAGAACTGTCAGTATAACCGTATCGCATCGATTATCCTGAGATAAATTAGTATAACAAAACAACATGATTGTACAAGGAATAAATCAACCAATCACGTGCTCTAGTAAAAAACGAAAATGATAATATTTCAATCTTTCTACTTAGAATATTTAATTTTTTATTCAAATTTTTTACTAAACTCGACCGTGCAGCCTTCCCTTCTGTACAACCGCGTTGTATCTGCTATACTAATATAATTTCTCACCACAAGTCTAAACAATACAACATTTTTTTTTTATCTCAAGTACAAAATCATTTTTAAAAGAACTAGTCAATATTTACAAAAAAACTCAATAGACATTACCAAATAATCTTCTTTGCGTTCTAGTTATTTCATCTTATGCCTTTCAAATATTTAAGTACAATAAATACAATCAAGATATGTATTGCAACAAGTAAAAGTAAGGTTTTATTTATGCATTTCGTCAATACCCAATCAAGATATGTATTACAACAAGAACAACATGGTCTCATTGGAATATTAGGGCTACATGCAGCAGACCACTCCAAACAAAAACAAAATAGAGCTTACAATATATCTATATAAACGAAATTGTGTTTGAAACCTACCAATGCGCACAATTCTATCATATCATCATCATAGAGAGAATATTATATGCCCTCCCAGTTGATCCAGTTAGCACTCTGCTTGTTCTACATCCTCAATATTTTTTCCTGAGTTTCGGCAACAAGAACATCTACTTCGCAACCAAAAATTATTTCAATCATAAACCTTAAAAGTTGTACAACTTCTCTATATTTGTTTTCAAATTTTTTGGCACGTTGTTTTCAAAGATATTTTTCGTGCCAACAGCCTAAGGCAGGCTGGGTCGGGTAGTGTTGTTTTATAGAAAAATTTGAGAATAAAATAATAATTATTATTATTTTTTTAGATTGGTCTCCGCACACAGCTCTGCATGCATTTTCTGCACTTGTCGGCCGACTACTAGCTGAAGTGCCATTGTAGCTCTGTCTGGCCACACCCGAAATCATCTCCAATGCTGCCAGCCACACATTTATTTTAATCATTTTCTTGAAGAAGTCGCTATCTTCATATGATAAATAAATACATTCAAGTATTTTATAGTTGAGATAAGGTAGAAATCATGGATTTGCGTGGTCTACACATTGCCTCCAGAGGATTGGCTTTTGACATTATGAGGCCCGACCCTTCCTTCATGTCCATGTCTTTCAATCCNTGGTGCTTGCAGTGACACTTGTTGTAGATACTGTAGTTGAATGTCATGGAAGTAGTTGGCTATAAAGGACATGGATAGTTGCTTCGGGATCATTAGTTACCCATGCAGGTCGTAGTATGAAGTCATGGGAGTCACGAGACACGTAAGTTATAGAGGTAAATTGTGATGAAGTCCGTAGGCCGTAAAGGCCAAAGCTGGGATCCACATGGGATAGAGACCACATAGGCTATTGTTGGTCATGTAGGACGTAGCAGTGACTGTGATAACATTCGTAAGATGCATGAGCCCCAGTTAAGAGGCACAATTACTTTGAGCTATGTAGGTTGTAGTTGGTCACATGGTCTATAATAATGAGCTGGGATGCAAATTTTAGGCCATTGGGGCTGGAGTTGGAGCCGAATGAGGCGTAAGCTGTTATAACATTTGTAGGTCGTAGATGTTACAGTTGGGAGTTGCACGAGCAACGGACTACATAGGCNTATATATATATATATATATATATATATATATATATAATTAGTGGTATTTCAAGCCAAAACGAGCCGAATACGAACGAACAAATCTTTTTTTGTGTTGTTCGTGTTCGACTCGTTAACTTAGTGAAATAGTCGAAAACGAGCTTCTTAACGAGCCAAATGCGAGCTGTTTGCGAACAACGAGCCGTTTTGACAACCTTAATCATGTATAACATAGTTGTACCTTGTAATTTTTCTTTCTGTTTTATTATGTTATGTACAGAAGATGAATTTCATTTTCATTTTGTAAAAAAATTGAATTGAAAATACAAGGATTTACACAAATCTATCAATTTTTATTGTCAGGCTTAATTTTATTTTTTTATGTACAATTTTGTATAATTTTTTAATTGAAAATTATAATGATTTATGCAAAATTTACAAATTTTATTACCTTATTTTTTTTTCTTATGCACAACCATATTGTACATAGTCGTACCTTTGAGATTTTTCTCGAGTTCTTCATTCGTTCGGTACCAACATGTTCCACATGGTCGTACCGAGTATTTTTCATTCTAGTTTTATTCTAGTTTTATTTTATTTTGTACAACCATGAATTTTGTCGGCCTTTTATATATGCGTTGAATTGAAAACAACACGATTTATGCAAAAGTATCTCAATTTTTTATGTCCAATTTTTCTTTTATTCCTATGAATAAGCATGTTGTATTTGGTTGCACCTTTGAAATTTTTGTCTATTTATTTTCATCTTTGGTACAATAATGTTTTATATGGTTGTACTGTGTATTTTTTTCTGTTGTTATTGTGCTATGTACAAACATGAATTTTGTTTGTATTTCGTTGATTTTTCGATTTGTAAACACAATGATTTAGCATAAGTAACGAATTTTATACTTTGTTTTTTTCTTATCGTCTTTACAACCAATTTGTGCATAATTGCACCAGTGATTTTTTTGTCCGATTCTTCTTTTGTTCGGTACATGGTTGTGCCGAGTGTTTTTCACTCTTGTTTTATTTTATTATGTATAAACATGAATTTCATTTGCATTTTATATAAACATTGATTTGAAAGCACAATGATTTATGCAGAAGTATTAATTTTTATTGTCATGTTTTCTTTTTTGCTTCAGTACAACCATGTTGTACTTGGTTCTACCTTTGAAGTTCTTGTCAAGCTATTTTTTTTGCTTACTATAACCATGTTGTATATGATTGTATCGAGTATTTTTTTCTCTGGCTTTATTGTATTATGTACAACCATTGGTTTCCTTTGCATTTTATTCTAAATTAAACCTCCTCAATTACTATTTTTGTTTTCTTTTTTCAACAGTGTATTTGTTAAATTGTAATAAAATGCCAGCCTTTAACATTTTTTGTTGTCTGTGATGAATTATGGTTTTTGTCTTTGGTTGGTCTTTATCAGTGAATAATGCTAAAGGATGCTTATCATACTTTATCAGTGAATAATGATAAAGGTTGAATAATGCTAAAGGAAACTTATCACCCTTTGTGAAAATAAAAAAATTTGAATAGTCAAGTGAATGACTTAATTTTCTCTTTTCATGAAAAGACAACTCCAAATAAAATATTTTGCTAATGATGATTAACTCACACAAAAGGGCCACAAACTAAATTATACTTATTAAGTCAATAACTTGTATAAGAAACGAAGACATCTACAAAGCAGTCACAGTTAACCTTGCCATGCATCCTCAGCAAGATACTTGGATGCATTAATAACTCTAATTCCTGCTTGTGCTATCGATTGCAACGCAACTACTTTCTCTTTGCTGATTCCCCGATGTGATCTCAATAGATGTTGATTAATGAACATGGTTAATGAATGGTTGCGGTTAACTATAAGTTTAGTCACAGTCTAATTACCTTCATGATCAATGACAAATCTAATCATTGCAAGACAATCAGTCATAGTATCTGATTTTTGGAACTTCATCGCGGCGTTTAGATTAGGTTCTCTCTTAAAACCAACCCCTGAGCATACAAGATCCTTTGATTTTATAATCCTTGTACTTGATAAGTAAAACACATGATCCTTCCTTACACTAAATCCATAAGAGCGGGCATAACTACAATTCAGATCATAGGCCTCCTCGTTGTGAACAACATTGTCAGATAAATTTACTATGATTAGTTCATAATTCTTATGGTTTGCATCATTACTTGCCGGTTCTGACACAGGGTCCTACAAATTTGAGAGAAAAATATCGGTGCAACCAATAAAACATGGTTGTATCAAGGTTGAATTGGCCAATTGCGTGCTCAATGAAAATTAAAATTAAAAAATTCAAGAAGCTTTATTTTCTTCAGAAGAAGTGTGTTGTATCGGTTATACATATATAGTTTCAACACAACTCTAAAAAATATATCAATAGAATCGATACAACATTATTGTAAAAGAGAAAAATCAGCTAATCACATACTCCAAGAACAAAAGTTAAACTTTCATGCATTTTATTTAGAATATTTATTTTTTATTTAGATTTTTTTTCAAACTCAACTATGTAGCTTTCACTTCAATATAAAAGTGTTGTATCAATTGTACTTATAGAATTCCCTAACACAAGTCACAAATAAAAAAGAGTATGACAAATAAAGAATATCGTACATCTAAAAAGTCTCTTCTCCTCGATGCGACATGATCTGCGACAAGTAAAAATTAAAGCTTTCGAGCTTTGTCACAACAATGTTTAATTTTTTATTTAGAAGATTTTTCAACTTCAATCACTTAACATTCCCTTTAGTAGAACTGTCAGTATAACCGTATCGCATCGATTATCCTGAGATAAATTAGTATAACAAAACAACATGATTGTACAAGGAATAAATCAACCAATCACGTGCTCTAGTAAAAAACAAAAATGATAATATTTCAATCTTTCTACTTAGAATATTTAATTTTTTATTCAAAATTTTTACTAAACTCGACCGTGCAGCCTTCCCTTTTGTACAACCGCGTTGTATCTGCTGTACTAATATAGTTTCTCACCACAAGTCTAAACAATACAACATTTTTTTTTTATCTCAAGTACAAAATCAGTTTTAAAAGAACTAGTCAATATTTACAAAAAACTCAATAGACATTACCAAATAATCTTCTTTGCTTTCTAGTTATTTCATCTTATGCCTTTCAAATATTTAAGTACAATAAATACAATCAAGATATGTATTGCAACAAGTAAAAGTAAGGTTTTATTTATGCATTTCGTCAATACCCAATCAAGATATGTATTACAACAAGAACAACATGGTCTCATTGGAATATTAGGGCTACATGCAGCAGACCGCTCCAAACAAAAAAAATAGGGCTTACAATATATCCATATAAACGAAATTGTGTTTGAAACCTACCAATGCGCACAATTCTATCACATCATCATCAGAGAGAGAATCATATATGTCCTCCCAGTTGATCGAGTTAGCACTCTTCTTGTTCTACATCCTCAATATTTTTTTTTGAATTTCTGCAACGAGAACATCATCTCCGCAACAAAAAATTATTTCAATCATAAACCTTAAAATTTGTACAACTTCTCTATATTTGTTTTCAAATTTTTTGGCACGTTGTTTTCAAAGATATTTTTCGTGCCAACAGCCTAAGGCGGGCTGGGTCGGGTAGTGTTGTTTCATAGAAAAATTTGAGAATAAAATAATAATAATTACTAGTTTTTTAGATTGGTCTTCGCACGCAGCTCTGCATGCATTTTCTGCACTTGTCGGCCGACTACTAGCTCAAGTGCCATTGTAGCTCTGTCTGGCCACCTAGGTTTAAGTNGATACATTCGAAGCGTCTCATTGATGATGCAATGGAGATATGGAAGCTTGACGAGATCTGATTCTTCTATAAGATGATCATTCTCTACTTTCTCATTGATTTCCTTACTAGCTTTCTCGAGTTTCTCGGGATTATTTAGAAGAAGAGACATTGCCCATTCAATTGTATTTGAGGAAGTATCTATTCCCGCTGATACCAAAGTCTACAAAACAGAGATGAAGATTGTTTTAATTAAGAAGAAGCTAAAGAGAAAATTGGTCAGAAAGCTTAAGTATCAATCAAAATACTGTAACAAGCGACTTGATGAAACGATCATTGCNTCTCGTTGATGATGCAATGGAGATATGGAAGCTTGACGAGATCTGATTCTTCTATAAGATGATCATTCTCTAATTTCTCATTGATTTCCTTACTAGCTTTCTCGAGTTTCTCGGGATTGTTTAGAAGAAGAGACATTGCCCATTCAATTGTATTTGAGGAAGTGTCTATTCCCGCTGATACCAAAGTCTACAAAATAGAGATGAAGATTGTTTTAATTAAGAAGAAGCTAAAGAGAAAATTGATCAGAGAACTTTAGTATCAATTAAAATACTGTAACAAGCGACTTGATGAAACGATCATTGTATTGTTCGGGATTGGTTCTTTGGAGCAATAATATGGTTTCTATCATTGTTTTATTGCTTCTCTTTTTCCCTGCCAACTCTCCCACTTCTTCTTTCATCATCCTCCTCTGCTCCTCTACAAGGGCTTGTATAAAGTTGTCTCTGTAGCCATGAATTTGTGCTCTTCTACTCTGCACTCTTCGCCGTGCAAACCATCCGATCACAGAAGGAAGGAAATCACCAACATTAGAAGCGCCGTCGAGGGCGAAAGACTCTTCTACTAACTCCTTGAACCGTCGTGCCCCGTCGTCCATGGATTCCTTCCCGTAGTATCTCTTCCCGACCGCCATCTTCATGATCACATTCATGGCTAGACCAGAAAGTCGTGGCCTAAGTTCCACCCTCGTGAAATCCTCATGAGTGGAATCATGAAAGAGTTGACGAGCTAGTGCTCGGGCTTCGTCAGCCCGAACATCCGAGAAGAAAGCGAGACGATGGCACGAAAGGACTTCAGTGTTGGCTATGCGGCGCATATCGCGCCATTGCGAGCCATACGATGTGGATTCAAAGCTGGTGTAGTTGTAGGTGGTGAGGCTGGCAGAGGGCAATTTGGGGCGGTTCGCAAAGGAGATGTCGTTTGTGGTGAAACATTCGTCAGCAAGGGAGGCNGGTGTAGTTGTAGGTGGTGAGGCTGGCAGAGGGCAATTTGGGGCGGTTCGCAAAGGAGATGTCGTTTGTGGTCAAACATTCGTCGGCGAGGGAGGTAGAGGAGATGACGAGGACGGGTCGTATTCCGAAGCGGACGAGGAGAATCGGGCCGTGTAGGGATGCGAGACGGGCAAGGGATTGGTGTAGTGGCTTCTTGAGGAGGTAGAGGTGGCCGAGGATGGGAAGCGAGTTAGGTGGGCTTGGAGGGAGATTCTTCCTCCTGTTATTGATGTTGTTTAGTACGAATTTGGTTAGGAGGAAGGAAAGGAGGAGAACTAAGCAGGAGAAGACGGAGATGTCCTCCATGGCCGAAGTTGGAGTGGGGGAGACAGGGAAGCTTAATAATTGCTCAATGGTGGGGATTTGAATGATTCTTGGATNGGCCGAGGATGGGAAGCGAGTTAGGTGGGCTTGGAGGGAGATTCTTCCTCCTGTTATTGATGTTGTTTAGTATGAATTTGGTTAGGAGGAAGGAAAGGAGGAGAACTAAGCAGGAGAAGACGGAGATGTCCTGCATGGCCGAAGTTGGAGTGGGGGAGACAGGGAAGCTTAATAATTGCTCAATGGTGGGGATTCGAGTGATTCTTGGACTCTAAATTCAGAAAACTTGTACATATATAGAACTGTTATTGCTCAATTATTGGCTGCTGAGAGCAATAACTTTGGCTCAGATGATGCGCTGGCTATCGAATAGATGTGCGCATGGGTGAGATTCGATCTGCTACTTAGTTTTATGGTCGAATTGCAGCAAATGAAATAAAGTATATGAGTTGTCAGAATTTTTATCTGNCTCAGATGATGCGCTGGCTATCGAATAGATGTGCGCATGGGTGAGATTCGATCTGCTACTTAGTTTTATGGTAAAGAAATCTTAAAAAATAGGAGAAACAATTTGCCACCTTGGCTGAGAATCTTGAGATTATAAAAATTAGATCTTATTTTTATTTGGAGAAGATAAGATTACAAAATGATGTACCCAGAGTTGATCTTTTATAGTTGTTAAAGCTAAAGTAATGGGAGTATAGTTAATAGTCGAGGGATAGTTGTCTAATGATAATGATTAGGCGGTGACGATTGGGCTAAAATGATCGAATGCTTGTGATCAGATTGTGGTTGTTGATGATGACAATTAGGTGATATTTGTTGGAGATGACATTCACGTGATGATGCTTGGATGATGACGATCGAACGATAGCGAACTTATTTCTATCATGGTAAGAACTGTTAGCAGAATCAGGGTTTTAGAAATTAGATCAGTTCAATCTTTAACGGGTCATTCGATCAGTTTGGTGCAGGTTCCAAACCTCTTTTGCCTAGAATCAACAATTAAAATTAGAGTCGAACCAAAGAATTGGTGAATCAAAATAATTTAATGAATCTAATATTGATTGATTTTTTTTTTTTTTTTGATTAGATGGCTAAAAATACAATTTTAACTTAAAATTTGTAAACAGTAAAATAGTCAGCAAGAATCTCAAAGTGATGAACGATTTAGAAGGAAATTGGGAAATTGAATAATCTGACGGGAAACTTCAAGGACGCATGAAACTAATCGTTTTAGGATCGCCAACTAACCGAAGATAGGTCAATCGGTTAAATAATAAGAACCGATCAACATTATTGTAAAAGAGAAAAAGTGCCGCATGCACAACTCTTCCCTCTCAAAGGAGGATATGCAGCAAATGCCCAACAGGGACGTGGTTCGCACAACCGGGAAAGTAGCAAAACGACTCTCAATCCGTCGATTGTAGCTTATAATAAAAGAAGTCAAAAAGAATCCACCAAAGCTTTTATTTGATGATTATAGCCTATGATGGAAGAGGTATAATCGAGTTCTCTTGGGGCCGATTAAGCCCATAATGAGGTGTCATAAAATATTCTTCATTTATCAAGATTGGAGTGTAGGTTGAAATTGATCACACATTTTCTTAGAAATATTATTTCAGTCATACTTAAGAATAATATTTTGAAACTTGTTAGTTGTTTTTGAATTTAGTTATCCCCCAATGGAGTTGTTTTCAAACAAACTTATGAGACAGCCCATGTATTGAACCTTGAAGAGATCAGCTTCTTGATCTAATTGAGGAAGAACTCCAAAATGGTGAGGGTAAGCAACAAGGAAGCATTACTTGTGAAGTTGCTTCCAGAATGGAAGCAATTCTTAAATAATTGATGTCCGAATGAAGAATGAGATGACTACCCTATCACAGTCGTGCCCGGAACGTTAACCACCCCCCCTAAACTTGAAAAAACATTAGAAAATATTACTCCACNAAGAATAATATTTTGAAACTTGTTAGTTGTTTTTGAATTTAGTTATCCCCCAATGGAGTTGTTTTCAAACAAGCTTATGAGACAGCCCATGTATTGAACCTTGAAGAGATCAACTTCTTGATCTAATTGAGGAAGAACTCCAAAATGGTGAGGGTAAGCAACAAGGAAGCATTACTTGTGAAGTTGCTCCCAGTCTGGAAGCAATTCTTAAATAATTGATGTCCGAATGAAGAATGAGATGACTACCCTATCACAGTCGTGCCCGGACCCCCTAAACTTGAAAAAACATTAGAAAATATTACTCCACGCTTTGAAGAATGATCCTTCAAGAGTTACAAAAGAGGTTCCTTCACAAGTTGGATAATTTGTATCATTAGGAAATGAAGTAGAGCCGACTTCTAACTTCTTAAGACAGNTACTCCACGCATTGAAGAATGATCCTTCAAGAGTTACAAAAGAGGTTCCTTCACAAGTTAGATAATTTGTATCATTAGGAAATGAAGTAGAGCCGACTTCTAACTTCTTAAGACAATGTCCAACAAGATTTTGAATCGCACAGATGGTGCCAAATTAATGTGTGTTGGAAGGTTTGTGACAGTAGAATAATAAATTTAACATAATAACATTTCACAAAATCCAACATACACTCAATGAATTAAAGAGAAGTAAATACGAGAAGGCGCCGAAAATTTTTACTTGGAAAACTTTGAAAAACAAAAAAAAAATCATGGGGTCTGACCCATTTAAAATAATCAGCTATATTGTTATNAATTAAAGAGAAGTAAATACGAGAAGGCGCCGAAAATTTTTACTTGGAAAACTTTGAAAAACAAAAAAAAAAATCATGGGGTCTAACCCATTTAAAATAATCAGCTATATTGTTAGNTGAGGTGCATTGTTACACCATCTTTTGGATGCGTCGTTGCACGGTGTATTGTACGACTTATTACTTAGTCGGGCACTTCATTGTTTTGCACGTTCTGAATTCTACAAGGACTTTATTGCAAAGAGCATGTGGCCACTTATGGTCAATGATGGGACAGGTTGGTGGAAAATGGTAGACAGTGGTCGACAGGCGGTGTTCAATAGTAGTCGGTGGCTATAGGAATGGGAGAAATCCATAGGATCCTTAGTGCTGAAACGATGTTCCACTTTAGCACATTCTCCAAGTTTCATTGTTCTTCTCAATCGAGGTCTAGCCCCTCTCTCAAGAGGCGTTTAAGGCTCCATTTACAGAGTTCAGGTCGCAATTAAGAAAGAAATCCGAACCACTCTAATCGAAAGACTCGTTACGGTTCCCTGGATTGGACGTTCCATGGATATGTGAGTGACTTAATGATATTAGAATTGAGAGATCTTTGGCTCGTTGGATTCATCTTGTCGAGACGATCAATTTGACCATAAGTTTGTCAGATTTAGAATCTGCTTGGCTTTCCTATTAAACTCTGAATAGTTTTAAAGGCGGCTTAATGACTTGATCTGCGCTTGATTTGATTCATATTTGATCAATTTTGGCCTCTTTAGGTCTGTCTCGTCGAGTCAGTCGGTTTAATTGAATGCTTGTTAAAATCAGAGTTCTAAATAATTTTCAATCGAAATTTTAATATTTTTTACTCAAAAGATTATCTCGAGATTAATGTCATATGTCGAAATTCAGAACAAATAATAAATTTATCGATGGCATATTACATTTAAATCTCAAATGAAACACAAAAGAATAATATCTTACATATATATTTAATTCTACTCAAATAACTCTAAGATTTTCCTTAAAACATCATACTATAATTAAACTAAATTTAAGGAAATTACCTCTTAAATTTCTGAGTGGATAATTTAAAGTCATAAAAGCTTTTGACAGAATGGATGTTCAATAAAAGTTACAGAACTCTTTTTATTAAAATTCAAAAGCAAAGTTTTTTTTCCAAGGCTACGCCGGAGAAAAAGAAAATGCAGGATCGCTAAACTTAATTTCAGCCATCGCCAATACCCCAAATCACCCATTTATTTTCACCATCCTTTTAAATGATAGATAAATTCATTTGACTATTTTACAGTTGAGATAAAGTAGAAACCATGGTTTGGCGTGGCCTGCACATTGCTTCCAAAGGACAGGCTTTCGGCATTGTAAGGCCAGAGCCTTCCTTCATGTCCACCTCTTCCAATCCAATTCTTCTCCACTCAAAGCACTGAATCAAAGTACCCAAAACTAAGCCTACCTCTTTCAAGGCAAGTCCTTCACCCGGACATCTTCTTCTCCCCATTCCAAAAGGAATCATCTTCCCTCCTTCCACTTTGTTGTTATGAAGAAATCTTTCTGGAAGAAACTTAGTTGGCTCCGGCCATATTGTCGGATCCCTCTGAATCATATAAGCATTCACCAAAAGCATCGTTCCTTTTGGTATATTATAACCTCCCACCTTACATTCTTCCAATGATTCGTGAGGCACAAGCAGAGGACCTACAGGATACAATCGAAGTGTCTCATTGATGATGCAGTGGAGATACGGAAGCTTGGCGAGATCTGATTCTTCAATAAGATGACCATGCTCTACTTTTTCATCAATTTCTTCAACAGCCTTCTCGAGTATGTCAGGATTGTTTAGTAGAAGAGACATTGCCCATTCTATGGTATTTGAGGAAGTATCTGTTCCCGCCGATAGCAATGTCTGCAGAGAGTTGAAAATAATGTTAATTAAGGAGGAGGAGGAGGAATATAGAAAGTTTTTGAATTAAAATACCGTGACAAGCGACTTGATGAAACAATCATCGTATTGGTTGGGATGGATTTTTTGGAGCGATAATAATGCTTCAATCATTGTTTTATTGTTCCTCTCTTTCTCTACCAACTCCTCTGCTTCTTCTTCTTTCATCATTCTCTTGCGCTCCTCTATAAGGGCCTGTAAGAGATTGTCTCTATAGCTATGAATTTGGGCTATTCTACTCTGCACTCTTCGGCGTGCAAGCCACCCGATCACTGAAGGAAGGAAGTCACCGATATTGGAGGCGCCGGCGAGGGTGAAAGACTCTTCCACCGACTCTCTAAACCGCCGCGCCTCGTCACCCCCGGATTCTTCATTGTAATATCTCTTCCCGACCATCATCTTCATCATCACATTCATGGCCAAACCAAAAAGTCGTGGCCTAAGCTCCACCCTTGTGAAATCCTCAAGAGTGGAATCATGAAAGAGTTGACGGGCTAGTGCTCGGGCCTCGTCGGCCCTGACATCTGAGAAGAAGGCAAGACGGTGGCCAGAAAGGGCTTCGATGGTGGCTATGCGGCGCATATCGCGCCATTGGGGGCCGTAGGGAGCAGCTCCCAGGCTGGTGTGGTTGTAGGTGGTGAGGCTGGTGGAGGGAAATTTGGGGCGGTTGACAAAGGAGAGGTCGTTGGTGGTGAAGCATTCGTCGGCGAGGGAGGCAGAGGAGACGACAAGGACGGGGCGGATGCCAAAGTTGAGGAAAACAATGGGGCCGTGTTTGGCCGAGAGATGAGCAAGGGATTGGTGGAGTGGCTTCTTGATGTGGTAGAGGTGGCCGAGTATGGGAAGGGAATTAGGAGGACTTGGGGGGAGATTCTCCATCTTGTTCTTCTTGTTTCTTGTGCAGAGTTTCCATAGGTGGATAAAGGAAACGAGGAGAGCTATGCAGGTGAAGATGTTAATGGCGTCCATGGAAGGAAAAAAAGAGTTTTTTGAGGATTGATTGGTGGAGAGGAAAGATCCAATATTTATCGCTAAGTGGTTGGGGTTCTTGCCATGTGACTCAAATGAGCATGTGACTTAAATCAATCATGGCGCGTGGAAGGTTCTATTGGAGGCGAGGTGCAATGCCACCTTATGTTTTTAGGTGTTGGGTAAAATTGTAATTTATCTATTTTTTAAAAAAAATTGTGTATTTTGCAGGAGAGGTTGTGGTTGCCAACAACTTCTTGAAGAATAATTTTCTTCCATGGTTTTGAAAACCAGATTAGAATGGCCAGTGAACCGAATTCAAGTAGCACGGTCTAAACTAAGAATCGTTTCTGTATTGAATTGGGCTTGAACCAAACAGAATCGAGGCTGAATCGGAGAACCTGTGAATCGGTCCGGTTTTTAAAGAACCGATTGGTTCAAGTATTATTCAATTTTAGTGTTTTTGATTTTGATTAGATGGCAAAAAATAAGATATTTAAATTAAAAGAGAGAGAGAGAATATCATAGCTTTAATTTTTTTATTTATAATTGTATATATATGCACGGATCTCGAGGCAATATGATGGCCTGAGATAAGAGAACTAGAATGTCATTTGCTTCTCTTTTTAAAGAAAGAGTAATAATGTAATTTTAGACTGTCTCTTCTATCTTCTACAAATTGGAGGGCTATGATATGTATTGGGGGCTTTTGATATCTCACTAGTAACTTGTATTTTTAATGGAATAAAGTGGAATATCAGGCCCGACAGAGCAAGTATTTCTCTTATCCTCTTCTTCTTCTTTCAATATTTATCTCACTTTCCCGTCTTTAGGCTCTATCCCTTGGGCATGATCAAATAAATCTGGATTCAACAATAATATTGTTTAAAATATTCAAAAGTATTATCTTAAATTAAAATATTATTAGTTAAATCGATAAGAATAATAATAATATATTGTTTGTTTATTATTTATAGTATATTAAAATAATTTAAATATTTATTACGTCATCCGGTTCAACCCAAGTTGAACTTTTGAACTTTGAACATTTACTTCTTCCGATGTGATGTCAGATTCGATTTTCACAACATTGATTTCTTCTACATCAGCTTCATAGCTTCAAACAACTACAACTACTTAAACAAACCCCCCCAAGTTATCAACAAAAAAAAAGAAGTTGATGGATCAACAAACAAAATGTGCATGTTTACAATTAATTTCAATCCAATATCTAGAAAAGNTACATCAGCTTCATAGCTTCAAACAACTACAACTACTTAAACAAACCCCCCCAAGTTATCAACAAAAAAAAAAGAAGTTGATGGATCAACAAACAAAATGTGCATTTTTACAATTAATTTCAATCCAATATCTAGAAAATAAAATTGAATGAGTAGTTCATTTTCTTTTCTATCTTTTGATTTTCTCACTCAACCATTCAAAAAAGTATTTTAAAGCTAATGATTTATATCAAGTCGAGTCACGTGTAACCACTTCAATGAGTTCTTATCGAGTCAAGTCAGAGTAAAATGCTATTATAAATTTATTAAAATTAAATTTTTGATAATGTACATCAGAAACATAATCTCGAGGAGATCTAATGGACTAAGAAATAATGAAATGCAACAAGGAGGGCCCATCGACAAAACAGTATCTACATAGAAGGTTCTTTAGTTAATTACATTTAGGGGGAAATCTAAGAATACTCTCAATAAAAAAAGGTCTTGCTTGTCATATTTATGATATCCAATTATTTAAAAAACCAAAGGAGTTTTATTTGTTCAAGCAGAAGAATTCTGATGCTTTTGATGCCTACTAAATCGCAGGGCAGTGGGTGAATCACTATATCTACTACGGGTGGTGTCACCTAGGCATGTAAGGCCCATAAGATGACACTGACAATTTTTCAAAGGAATCACTAAGGCTCAAAAGAGATGTCAACAACAAGGAGAGGAATCCTTAAACAAGCAGAGGTAGCCAGGTCATGATACCATAGATTCATCATCCCAAGCTATGGAAATCTTAAGTCTACTTTGTCATGAAGGTAGTCGACCCAACTCAATTAGGGACCTCTTGTCAGCAATCCATGAATTATGTCATCCCAAAGAATCTCGGTAGCCCTAAGACTAGAGAAAAGAAACCTATAATTTTCTGTGACTCCCTAAGAGGTAGAATATGTAAAGGTAGGGCTTATACTCTTCAACTAAATGATGAAGATGACACTGGAAAAAAAAGAGNAACAAGCAGAGGTAGCCAGGTCATGATACCATAGATTCATCATCCCAAGCTATGGAAATCTTAAGTCTACTTCGTCATGAAGGTAGTCGACCCAACTCGATTAGGGACCTCTTGTCAGCAATCCATGAATTATGTCATCCCAAAGAATCTCGATAGCCCTAAGACTAGAGAAAAGAAACCTATAATTTTCTGTGACTCCCTAAGAGGTAGAATATGTAAAGGTAGGGCTTATACTCTTCAACTAAATGATGAAGATGACACTGGAAAAAAAAGAGGAGGGTCCAACTACAAAGCTGGAACTGCCCACAAAGGACTTACACCCCGTCTGGGTCATGGGAGCCTCTAACGCTCTAGCCTTACTAGACAACCTTCTATGTAGAAATTTTTTGCTTCGCTTAGTCGATTGAAGGAGCACATGGACTCCTCCACGGGACATCAAATATGAGCAATTTTATACAAATTAAATTAAGTTTGGAGACCTTATTAGAACTGACTTGGATGATTTCATGTTATGCAACCTATTTTAAAACCAGTCTGAAGGTNTGTAGAAATTTTTTGCTTCGCTTAGTCGATTGAAGGAGCACATGGACTCCTCCACGGGACATCAAATATGAGAAATTTTATACAAATTAAATTAAGTTTGGAGACCTTATTAGAACTGACTTGGATGATTTCATGCTATGCAACCTATTTTAAAACCAGTCCGAAGGCCATGCAAGAACATAAAGAAATAAGAAAATGCTTATTTTAAAGTTGAGATACTTTAATCCTAAATTTTGAANCATCTTTTGGATGCGTCGTTGCACGGTGTATTGTACGACTTATTACTTAGTCGGGCACTTCATTGTTTTGCAATGTATGTTGGGATTATGAATGCACGTTCTGATTCTACAAGGGACTTTATTGCAAAGAGCATGTGGCCACTTATGGTCAATGATGGGACAGGCTGGTGGACAATGGTAGACAGTGGTCGACAGGCGGTGTTCAATAGTAGTTGGTGGCTATAGGAATGGGAGAAATCCATAGGATCCTTAGTGCTGAAATGATGTTCCACTTTAGCACATTCTCCAAGTTTCATTGTTCTTCTCAATCGAGGTCTAGCCCCTCTCTCAAGAGGCGTTTAAGGCTCCATTTACAGAGTTCAGGTCGCAATTAAGAAAGAAATCCGAACCACTCTAATCGAAAGACTCGTTACGGTTCCCTGGATTGGACGTTCCATGGATATGTGAGTGACTTAATGATATTAGAATTGAGAGATCTTTGGCTAGTTGGATTCATCTTGTCGAGACGATCAATTTGACCATAAGTTTGTCAGATTTAGAATCTGCTTGGCTTTCCTATTAAACTCTGAATAGTTTTAAAGGCGGCTTAATGNTGGCTAGTTGGATTCATCTTGTCGAGACGATCAATTTGACCATAAGTTTGTCAGATTTAGAATCTGCTTGGCCTTCCGATTAAACTCTGAATAGTTTTAAAGGTTGCTTAATAACTTGATCTGCGCTTGATTTGATTCATATTTGATCAATTTTGGCCTCTTTAGGTCTGTCTCGTCGAGTCAGTCGGTTTAATTGAATGTTTGTTAAAATCAGAGTTCTAAATAATTTTCAATCGAAATTTGAATATTTATTACTCAAAAGATTATCTCGAGATTATTGTCATATGTCGAAATTCAGGACAAATAATAAATTTATCGATGGCATAGNGATTTGATTCATATTTGATCAATTTTGGCCTCTTTAGGTCTGTCTCGTCGAGTCAGTCGGTTTAATTGAATGCTTGTTAAAATCAGAGTTCTAAATAATTTTCAATCGAAATTTTAATATTTTTTACTCAAAAGATTATCTCGAGATTAATGTCATATGTCGAAATTCAGAACAAATAATAAATTTATCGATGGCATATTACATTTAAATCTCAAATGAAACACAAAAGAATAATATCTTACATATATATTTAATTCTACTCAAATAACTCTTAAGATTTTCTTTAAAACATCATACTATAATTAAACTAAATTTAAGAAAATTACCTCTTAAATTTCTGAGTGGATAATTTAAAGTCATAAAAGCTTTTGACAGAATGGATGTTCAATAAAAGTTACAGAACTCTTTTTATTAAAATTCAAAAGCAAAGTTTTTTTTCCAAGGCTACGCCGGAGAAAAAGAAAATGCAGGATCTCTAAACTTAATTTCAGCCATCGCCAATACCCCAAATCACCCATTTATTTTCACCATCCTTTTAAATGATAGATAAATTCATTTGACTATTTTACAGTTGAGATAAAGTAGAAACCATGGTTTGGCGTGGCCTGCACATTGCTTCCAAAGGACAGGCTTTCGGCATTGTAAGGCCAGAGCCTTCCTTCATGTCCACCTCTTCCAATCCAATTCTTCTCCACTCAAAGCACTGAATCAAAGTACCCAAAACTAAGCCTACCTCTTTCAAGGCAAGTCCTTCACCCGGACATCTTCTTCTCCCCATTCCAAAAGGAATCATCTTCCCTCCTTCCACTTTGTTGTTATGAAGAAATCTTTCTGGAAGAAACTTAGTTGGCTCCGGCCATATTGTCGGATCCCTCTGAATCATATAAGCATTCACCAAAAGCATCGTTCCTTTTGGTATATTATAACCTCCCACCTTACATTCTTCCAATGATTCGTGAGGCACAAGCAGAGGACCTACAGGATACAATCGAAGTGTCTCATTGATGATGCAGTGGAGATACGGAAGCTTGGCGAGATCTGATTCTTCAATAAGATGACCATGCTCTACTTTTTCATCAATTTCTTCAACAGCCTTCTCGAGTATGTCAGGATTGTTTAGTAGAAGAGACATTGCCCATTCTATGGTATTTGAGGAAGTATCTGTTCCCGCCGATAGCAATGTCTGCAGAGAGTTGAAAATAATGTTAATTAAGGAGGAGGAGGAGGAATATAGAAAGTTTTTGAATTAAAATACCGTGACAAGCGACTTGATGAAACAATCATCGTATTGGTTGGGATGGATTTTTTGGAGCGATAATAATGCTTCAATCATTGTTTTATTGTTCCTCTCTTTCTCTACCAACTCCTCTGCTTCTTCTTCTTTCATCATTCTCTTGCGCTCCTCTATAAGGGCCTGTAAGAGATTGTCTCTATAGCTATGAATTTGGGCTATTCTACTCTGCACTCTTCGGCGTGCAAGCCACCCGATCACTGAAGGAAGGAAGTCACCGATATTGGAGGCGCCNAAGTAGTTGGCTATAAAGGACATGGATAGTTGCTTCGGGATCATTAGTTACCCATGCAGGTCGTAGTATGAAATCATGGGAGTCACGAGACACATAAGTTGTAGAGGTAAATCGTGATGAAGTCCGTAGGCCGTAAAGGCCAAAGCGGGACCCACATGGGATAGAGACCACATAGGTTATTGTTGGTCATGTAGGACGTAGCAGTGAGTGTGATAACATTCGTAAGATGCATGAACCCCAGTTAAGAGGCACAATAACTGTGAGCTATGTAGCTTGTAGTTGGTCACATGGTCTATAATAATGAGCTGAGATGCAATCTTTAGGCCATTGGGGCTGGAGTTGGAGCCGAATGAGGCGTAAGCTATTATAACATTTGTAGGTCGTAGATGTTGCAGTTGGGAGTTGCACGAGCAGCGGACTACATAGGTNTTTATTTAGATTTTTTTCAAACTCAACTATGTAGCTTTCACTTCAATATAAACATGTTGTATCAATTGTAATGACAGAATTCCCCAACAAAAGTCACAAATAAAAAAGAGTATAGCAAATAAAGAATATTGTACATCTAAAATGTCTCTTCTCCTCTATGTGACATGATCTGCGACAAGTAAAAATTAAAGCTTTCGAGCTTTTTCACAGCATTGTTTAATTTTTTATTTAGAAATTTTTTCAAGGTCAATCACTCAACATTCCCTTTAGTAGAACTGCCAGTATAATCGTATTGCATTGATTATCCTGAGATAAATTAGTATAACAAAACAACATGGTTGGTAAAAGTATGGTTTTATTTATGCATTAGGTCAACACCCAATCAAGATGTGTATTACAACAAGAACAACATGGTCTCATTGGAATATTAGGGCTACATGCTGCAGACCACTCCAAACAAAAAAAATAGAGCTTACAAAATATCAATATAAATGAAATTGTGTTTGAAACCTACCAATGCGCACAGTTCTATCATATCATCATTAGAGAGAGAATATTATATATCCTCCCAGTTGATCCAGTTAGCACTCTGCTTGTTCTTCATCCTCAATATTTTTTCCTGAGTTTCGGCAACGAGAACATCTTCTTCGCAACCAAAAATTATTTCAATCATAAACCTTAGAAGTTGTACAACTTCTCCATATTTGTTTTCAAATTTTTTGGCACATTGTTTCAAAGACATTTTCCACGCCAACAGCCTAAGGCGAGCTGGGTCGGGTAGTGTTGCTTCATAGAAAAATTTGAGAATAAAATAATAATAATAATATTTTTTTTTTAGAATGACCTCCGCACGCAGCTCTGCATGCATTTTCCGCACTTGTTGGCATACTACTAGCTCAAGTGCCATTGTAGCTCTGTCTAGCCACCTAGGTTTAAGTTTTATATTGATTTAAAACCAAGATGAAACAGAAAATAATAATATCTTACATATATTTAATATCTATTAAAATAAGTTTAAGGTTTTTTCTTAAAAACATTATATTATAATTATAGTGAATAAGAGCATTTGACAGAATGAATGTCCAATAATAAAAGAAGAGTTACAAACTTCATTTCTTTTTTAATCCAAAGCAAGTTAAAAATTATGCATGAGCTTCAAACATAATTTCAGGCCACCAGATATTCATATATTTCACTAATCCAAAAATCCAAGCACTATATCTAGGCATTAAAAATTACCAAACAAATCAAGCATTATTTTGTCAAAAGAGTCTATTTAGAGCAGCTGCAATTGTTTGAAGAAGTAGTTGCGAAACTATTAAAGAAGAAATTGTCGTTCAAAAAGTAGTCAGGTCTAGTGGCAAAATACAGTTTTACATTTATAAAATATAGTGCGACGCCACATCATCACGGCACCCCCCAGAAAACACACCCTAAATCATCTCCAATGCAGCCAACCACACATTTATTTTAATCATCTTCTTAAATAAGTCGCTATCTTCATATAATAAATAAATACATTCAAGTATTTTATAGTTGAGATAAGGTTGAAATCATGGATCTGCGTGGTCTGCACATTGCCTCTAGAGGATTGGCTTTTGACATTATGAGGCCCGACCCTTCCTTCATGTCCACCTCTTTCAATCTAATTCTTCTCCACTCAAAACACTGAATCAAAGTACCCAAAACCAAGCCCATTTCTTTCATGGCAAGTCCTTCCCCCGGACATCTTCTTCTTCCCATTCCAAAAGGAATCAACTTCCCTCCATCCACTTTATTGCTCTGAAGAAATCTTTCTGGAAGAAACTTAGTTGGCTCCGGCCATATTGTTGGATCCCTCTGAATCATATAAGCATTCACCAAAAGCATCATTCCCTTTGGTATATTATAGCCTCCCACCTTACATTCTTCCAATGATTCATGAGGTGCAAGAAGAGGACCAACAGGATACATTCGAAGCGTCTCATTGATGATGCAATGGAGATATGGGAGCTTGACGAGATCTGATTCTTCTATAAGATGATCATTCTCTACTTTCTCATCGATTTCCTTACTGGCTTTCTCGAGTTTCTCAGAATTGTTTAGAAGAAGAGACATTGCCCATTCAATTGTATTTGAGGAAGTGTCTATTCCTGCTGATACCAAAGTCTACAAAACATAGATGAAGATTGTGTTAATTAAGGAGAAGCTAAAAAGAAAATTGGTTAGAAAGTTTTAGTATCAATCAAAATACTGTAACAAGCGACTTGATGAAACGATCATTGTATTGTTCAGGATAGGTTCTTTGGAGCAATAATATGGCTTCTATCATTGTTTTATTGCTTCTCTTTTTCTCTGCCAACTCTCCCACTTCTTCTTTCATTACCCTCCTATGCTCCTCTACAAGGGCTTGTATAAAGCTGTCTCTATAGCCATGAATTTGTACTCTTCTACTCTGCACTCTTCGTCGTGCAAACCACCCGATCACAGAAGGAAGGAAATCACCAACATTAGAAGCGCCGTCGAGGGCGAAAGACTCTTCTACCAACTCCCTGAACCGCCGTGCCTCGTCGTCCATGGACTCTTCCCCATAGCATCTCTTCCCAACCGTCATCTTCTTTATCACATTCATGGCTAGACCAGAAAGTCGTGGCCTAAGCTCCACCCTCATGAAATCCTCATGAGTGGAATCATGAAAGAGTTGACGAGCTAGTGCTCGGGCTTCGTCGGCCCGAACATCCGAGAAGAAGGTGAGACGATGGCGCGAAAGGACTTCAGTGTTGGCTATGCGGCGCATATCACGCCATTGCGGGCCATACGATGTGGATTCAAAGCTGGTGTAGTTGTAGGTGGTGAGGCTGGCAGAGGGCAATTTGGGGCGGTTTGCAAAGGAGATGTCGTTTGTGGTCAAACATTCATCGGCGAGGGAGGCAGAGGAGATGACAAGGACGGGTCGTATTCCGAAGCGGACGAGGAGAATCGGGCCGTGTAGGGATGCGAGACGGGCAAGGGATTGGTGTAGTGGCTTCTTGAGGAGGTAGAGGTGGCCGAGGATGGGAACGGAGATAGGTGGGCTTGGAGGGAGATTCTTCCTCCTGTTATTGATGTTGTTTAGTATGAATCTGGTTAGGAGGAAGGAAAGGAGGAGAACTAAGCAGGAGAAGACGGAGATGTCCTCCATGGCCGAAGTTGGAGTGGGGGAGACAGGGAAGCTTAATAATTGCTCAATGGTGGGGGTTCGAATGATTCTTGGTTTCTAAATTCAGAAAACTTGTACATATATAGAATTTTTATTGCTCAATTATTGGCTACTGAGAGCAATAACTTTGGCTCATATGATGCGCTGGCTATCAAATAGATGTGCACGTGGGTGAGATTCGATCTGCTACTTAGTTTTATGGTCGAATTGCAGCAGTCTAATTTTTTTTTATATGATTCCATATGCAAACAAATGAAATAAAGTATATGAATTGTCAGAATTTTTATGTGAAAGAAATCCTTAAAAAGTAGGAGAAATAATTTGCTACCTTGGCTGAGAATCTTGAGATTATAAAACTTAGATCTTTTTTTTATTTGGAGAAGATAAAGATTACAAAATGATGTTCCCAGAGTTGATCTTTTATAGTTGTTAAAGCTTAAGTAATGGGAGATAAAGTTAATAGTCGAGGGATTGTTGTCTAATGATAATGATTAGAGGGTGACGATTGGGCTATAATGATCGAACGTTAGTGATCAGACTGTGGTTGTTGATGATGACAATTAGGTGATATTTAATGGAAGATGACATTCACGTGATGATGCTTGGATGATGACGATCAAACGATAGTGATCTTATCTCCATTATGGTAAGAACTGTTAGTGGGNCCTTGGCTGAGAATCTTGAGATTATAAAAATTAGATCTTATTTTTATTTGGAGAAGATAAGATTACAAAATGTTGTACCCAGAGTTGATCTTTTATAGTTGTTAAAGCTAAAGTAATGGGGGATATAGTTAATAGTCGAGGGATAGTTGTCTAATGATAATGATTAGACGGTGACGATTGGGCTAAAATGATTGAACGTTAGTGAACAGACTGTGGTTTTTGATGATGACAATTAGGTGATATTTGCTGGAAGATGACATTTACGTGATGATGCTTGGATGATGACGATCGCACGATAGTGAACTTATTTCTATCATGGTAAGAACTGTTAGCAGAATCAGGGTTTTAGAAATTAGATCAGTTCAATCTTTAACGGGTCATTCGATCAGTTTGGTGCAGGTTCCAAACATCTTTTGCCTAGAATCAAAGATTAAAATTAGAGTCGAACCAAAGAATTGGTGAATCAAAATAATTTTTAATGAATCTAATGCTGATTGATTAAAAATTTTTTTTTTTGATTAGATGGCTAAAAATACAATTTTAACTTAAAATTTGTAAACAGTAAAATAGTCAGCAAGAATTTCAAAGTGATAAACAATTTAGAAGGAAAATGCGAAATTGAATAATTTGACGGGAAACTTCAAGGACGCATGATACTAATCGTTTTAGGATCGCCAACTAACCGAAGATAGGTCAATCAGTTAAATAATAAGAACCTATCAACATTATTGTAAAAGAGAAAAAGTGCCGCATGCACAACTCTTCCCTCTCAAAGGAGGGNAGATGGCTAAAAATACAATTTTAACTTAAAATTTGTAAACAGTAAAATAGTCAGCAAGAATCTCAAAGTGATAAGCGATTTAGAAGGGAAAGGCAAAATTCAATAATCTGACAGGAAACTTCAAGGACACATGAAACTGATCGTTTTAGGATCGTCAGCTAACTGAAGATAGGTCAATAAGTTAAATAATAAGAACCGATCAACATTATTGTAAAAGGGAAAAAGTGCCGCATGCACAACTCGTCCCTTTCAAAGGAGGTATGCAGCAAACGCTCGACAGGGACGTGGTTTACACAACCAGGAAAGTAGCAAAACGACTCTCAATTCGTCGATTGTAGCCTATAATAAAAGAAGTCAATAAGAATCCACCAAAGCTTTTATTTGATGATTATAGCCTATGATGGAAGAGGTCTAATCGAGTTCTCTTGGGGCCGGTTAAGCCCATAATGAGGTGTCAGAAAATATTCTTCATTTTATTAAGATTGGAGTGTAGGTTGAAATTGATCACACATTTTCTTAGAAATATGGTTTCAGTCATACTTAAGAATAATATTTTGAAAATTGTTAGTTGTTTTTGAATTTAGTTATCCCCCAATGGGGTTGTTTTCAAATGAGCTTATGAGACAACCCATGTTTTGAACCTTCAAGAGATCAGCTTCTTGATCTAGTTGAGGAAGAACTCCAAAATGGTGAGGGTAAGCAACAAGGAAGCATTACTTGTGAAGTTGCTCCCAGTCTGGAAGCAGTTCTTAAATAATTGATGTCTAAATGAAGAATGAGATGACTACCCTATCACAGTCATGCCCGGAACGTTAACATGATTCTCCTTTTGAGATTGTAGTGAAGCCCACCCTCAACTTGAAAAACGTTGTCATAGACTTTGTGTTTGAATAGGATGTTGGAAGACCACCACACTATAATTTTGCTTATGACGACTTTGATGAGAATGACCTTTCGAAACATTAGAAAATATTACTCCATGCATTGAAGAATGATCCTTCAAGAGTTACAAAAGAGGTTCCTTCACAAGTTAGATAATTTGTATAATTAGGAAATGAAGTAGAGCCGACTTCTAACATCTTAAGACAGTGTCCAACAAGATTTTGAATCGCACAGATGGTGCCAAATTAATGTGTGTTGAAAGGTTTGTGACAGTAGAGTAATAAATTTAACATAATAGCATTTCACAAAATCCAACATACACTCAATGAATTAAAGAGAAATAAGTACGAGAAGACGCCTAAAATTTTTACTTGGAAAACTCTGAAAAGAAAAAAAAAATCATGGGGTTTGACCCATTTAAAATAATCAACTATATTGTTATTTAACGTGTCCACTCTTCTCCAAAAGTAGGAAAGATGGAGCTACAAAATTGGATATATAGTGATAGTTCAACAATAATAGTTAGAATGTGTTGCAACGACTGTAGTCGATTGCAATGAATGCAGTAGCCTACCATGAATTTTGTAGATGGTGCTTGTAGTGACAGCTTGTTGTAGATACTGTAGTTGAATGTCATGGAAGTAGTTGGCTATAAAGGACATGGATGTTGCTTCGGAATCATTAGTTACCCATACAGGTCGTAGTGTGAAGTCATGGGAGTCATGAGACACATAAGTTGTAGAGGTAAATTGTCATGACGTCCGTAGGCCGTAAAGGCCAAAGCTGGGACCCACATGGGATAGAGACCACATAGGCCGTTGTTGGTCATGTAGAACGTAGCAGTGAGTGTGATAAAATTCCTAAGATGCATGAGCCCTAGTCAAGAGGCACAATAACTGTGAGCTATGTAGGTTGTAGTTGGTCACATAGTCTATAATAATGAGCGGGGATGCAATCTTTAGGCCATTGTGGCTGGAGTTGGGAGCTGAGTGAGGTGTAAGCTATTATAACATTTGTAGGTCGTAGATGCTGCAGTTGGGAGTTGCACGAGTAGCGGACTACATAGGCTGTAGTTAGTCACATTTACCATAATAGTTAGATGTGAGGAGAGAACTTCAATGGTTTGAAGAAGGTCATTGTATATGAGTAGTTGTTAACTATGGTTGAGTTGGGCGTCGTTGCATTATAAGCAGAGTGCGACTTTGCACCATATTCAATGTGTTTTGTTATGTTGTCTCCAAGGTGTGTTGTTGCACCGTATTCAAGGTGTGTTCTTATACCGTCTCTAGAGTGCGTCATTGCATCATATGTGGCCTGCATTGTTACACCATCAATTGGGTTTATCATTGCACTATATTTGAGGTGCGTTGTTACACCATCTTTCGGATGCGTCGTTGCACGATGTATTGTACGACTTATTACTTCTCTGGGCACTTCATTGTTTTGCAATGTATGTTGGGATTATGAATGCACGTTCTAATTCTACAAGGGACTTTATTGCAAAGAGCATGTGGCCACTTATGGTCAATGATGGGAGAGGCTGGTGGACAATGGTAGACAGTGGTCGACAGGCGGTGCTCAATAGTAGTCAGTGGCTGTAGGAATGGGAGAAATCCATAGGATCCTTAGTGCTGAAACGATGTTCCACTTTAGCACATTCTCCAAGCTTCGTTCTTCTTCTCAATCGAGGTCTAGCCCCTCTCTTAAGAGGCGTTTAAGGCTCCATTTATAGAGTTCCGGTCGCAATTAAGAAAGAAATCCGAACAACTCTAATCGAAAGACTCGTGACGGTTCTCTTGATTGGACGACATTCCATGAATATGTGAGTGACTTAATGATATCAGAATTGAGAGATCTTTGGCTCGTTGGATTCATCTTGTCGAGACGATCAATTTGACTATAAGTTTGTCAGATTTAAAATCTTCTTGGCCTTCCGATTAAACTTTGAATAGTTTAAAAGGTGGCTTAATGACTTGATCTGCGCTTAATTTGATTCATATTTGATCAATTTTGGCCTCTTTAGGTCTGTCGAGACAGACGGTTTAATTGAATGTGTTAAAATCAGAGTTCTAAATAATTTTCAATCGAAATTTGAATATTTATTATTAAAAGATTATCTCGAGATTCATGTTATATGTCGAAATTCAGGACAAATAATAAATTTATCGATGACATATTACATTTAAATCTCAAATGAAACACAAAAGAATAATATCTTACATATATATTTAATTCTACTCAAATAACTCTTAAGATTTTCTTTAAAACATCATACTATAATTAAACTAAATTTAAGGAAATTACCTCTTAAATTTCTGAGTGGATAATTCAAAGTCATAAAAGCTTTTGACAGAATGAATGTTCAATAGAAGTTACAGAACTCCTTTTATTAAAATTCAAAAGCAAAGCTTTTTTTTCAGGGCTACACCGGAGAAAAAAAATACAGAGCTCTAAACTTAACCATCCATTTATTTTTACCATCTTCTTAAATAACTTATTATCATCAAATGATAAATAAATTCATTTGACTATTTTACAGTAGAGATAAAGTAGAAATCATGGTTTGGCGTGGCCTGCACATTGCTTCCAAAGGAGAGGCTTTCGGCATTGTAAGGCCAGAGCCTTCCTTCATGTCCACCTCTTCAGATCCAATTCTTCTCCACTCAAAACACTGAATCAAAGTACCTAAAACCAAGCCCACCTCTTTCATGGCAAGTCCTTCACCCGGACATCTTCTTCTCCCCATTCCAAAAGGAATCATCTTCCCTCCTTCCACTTTGTTGTTATGAAGAAATCTTTCCGGAAGAAACTTAGTTGGCTCCGGCCATATTGTTGGATCCCTCTGAATCATATAAGCATTCACCAAAAGCATCGTTCCTTTTGGTATGTTATAACCTCCCACCTTACATTCTTCCAATGATTCGTGAGGTACAAGAAGAGGACCTACAGGATACAATCGAAGTGTCTCATTGATGATGCAGTGGAGATAAGGAAGCTTGGCGAGATCTGATTCTTCAATAAGATGACCATGCTCTACTTTTTCATCGATTTCTTCAACAGCTTTCTCAAGTATCTCAGGATTGTTTAGTAGAAGAGACATTGCCCATTCTATGGTATTTGAGGAAGTATCTGTTCCCGCCGATAGCAATGTCTGCAACAGAGAGTTGAAAATAATGTTAATTAAGAAGGAGGAGAAATATAGAAAGTTTTAGAATTAAAATACCGTAACAAGTGACTTGATGAAACAATCATCGTATTGGTTGGGATGGGTTTTTTGGAGCGATAATAATGCTTCAATCATTGTTTTATTGTTCCTCTCTTTCTCTACCAACTCCTCTGCTTCTTCTTCTTTCATCATTCTCTTGCGCTCCTCTATAAGGTTCTGTAAGAGATTGTCTCTATAGCTATGAATTTGGGCTATTCTACTCAGCACTCTTTGGCGTGCAAGCCACCCGATCACTGAAGGAAGGAAGTCACCAATATTGGAGGCGCCGGCGAGGGTGAAGGACTCTTCCACCGACTCTCTGAACCGCCGCGCCTCATCATCCCCGGATTCTTCATTGTAATATCTCTTCCCGACTGTCATCTTCATCATCACGTTCATGGCCAAACCAAAAAGTCGTGGCCTAAACTCCACCCTCGTGAAATCCTCAAGAGTGGAATCATGAAAGAGTTGACGGGCTAGTGCTCGGGCCTCGTCGGCCCTGACATCTGAGAAGAAGGCANTCTCTTCCCGACCATCATCTTCATCATCACATTCATGGCCAAACCAAAAAGTCGTGGCCTAAGCTCCACCCTCGTGAAATCCTCAAGAGTGGAATCATGAAAGAGTTGACGAGCTAGTGCTCGGGCCTCGTCGGCCCTGACATCTGAGAAGAAGGCAAGACGGTGGCCAGAAAGGGCTTCGATGGTGGCTATGCGGCGCATATCGCGCCATTGGGGGCCGTAGGGAGCAGCTCCCAGGCTGGTGTGGTTGTAGGTGGTGAGGCTGGTGGAGGGAAATTTGGGGCGGTTGACAAAGGAGAGGTCGTTGGTGGTGAAGCATTCGTCGGCGAGGGAGGCAGAGGAGACGACAAGGACGGGGCGGATGCCAAAGTTGAGGAAAACAATGGGGCCGTGTTTGGCCGAGAGATGAGCAAGGGATTGGTGGAGTGGCTTCTTGATGTGGTAGAGGTGGCCGAGTATGGGAAGGGAATTAGGAGGACTTGGGGGGAGATTCTCCATCTTGTTCTTCTTGTTTCTTGTGCAGAGTTTCCATAGGTGGATAAAGGAAACGAGGAGAGCTATGCAGGTGAAGATGTTAATGGCGTCCATGGAAGGAAAAAAAGAGTTTTTTGAGGATTGATTGGTGGAGAGGAAAGATCCAATATTTATCGCTAAGTGGTTGGGGTTCTTGCCATGTGACTCAAATGAGCATGTGACTTAAATCAATCATGGCGCGTGGAAGGTTCTATTGGAGGCGAGGTGCAATGCCACCTTATGTTTTTAGGTGTTGGGTAAAATTGTAATTTATCTATTTTTTAAAAAAAATTGTGTATTTTGCAGGAGAGGTTGTGGTTGCCAACAACTTCTTGAAGAATAATTTTCTTCCATGGTTTTGAAAACCAGATTAGAATGGCCAGTGAACCGAATTCAAGTAGCACGGTCTAAACTAAGAATCGTTTCTGTATTGAATTGGGCTTGAACCAAACAGAATCGAGGCTGAATCGGAGAACCTGTGAATCGGTCCGGTTTTTAAAGAACCGATTGGTTCAAGTATTATTCAATTTTAGTGTTTTTGATTTTGATTAGATGGCAAAAAATAAGATATTTAAATTAAAAGAGANGAAAACCAGATTAGAATGGCCAGTGAACCGAATTCAAGTAGCACGGTCTAAACTAAGAATCGTTTCTGTATTAACTTGGGCTTGAACCAAACAGAGTCGAGGCTGAATCAGAGAACCTGTGAATCGGTCCTGTTTTTAAAGAACCGATTGGTTCAAATATTATTCAATTTTAGTGTTTTTGATTTTGATTAGATGACAAAAATTAAGATATTTAAATTAAAGGAGAGAGAATATCATAGCTTTAATTTTTTTATTTATAATTGTATATATATGCACGGATCTCGAGGCAATATGATGGCATGAGATAAGAGAACTAGAATGCCATTTGCTTCTCTTTTTACNAATGGGGCCGTGTTTGGCCGAGAGATGAGCAAGGGATTGGTGGAGTGGCTTCTTGATGTGGTAGAGGTGGCCCAGGATGGGAAGGGAATTAGGAGGACTTGGGGGCAGATTCTCCATCTCGTTCTTCTTGTTTCTTGTGGAGAGTTTCCATAGGTGGATAAAGGAAACGAGGAAAGCTATGCAGGTGAAGATGTTAATGGCGTCCATGGAAGGAAGAAAGAGATTTTTGAGGATTGATTGGTGGAGTGGAGAGGAAAGATCCAATATTTATGGCTAAGTAGTTGGGGTTCGTGCCATGTGACTTAAATGAGCATGTGACTTAAATCAATCATGGCGTGTGGAAGGTTCTATTGGAGGCGAGGTGCAATGCCACCTTACCTTTTTAGGTGTTGGGTAAAATTGTATTTTATCAATTTTTTAAAAAAATTGTGTTTTTTGCAGGAGAAGTTGTTAAATGTGGTGGTTGCCAATCAATTATGGTCTATCTTCTTAAAAATAAAGTAAGTTTCTTATTGCTGCCAACAACTTCTTGAAGAATACTTTTCTTCCATGGTTTTGAAAACCAGATTAGAATGGCCAGTGAACCGAATTCAACGAGCACGGTCTAAACTAAGAATCGTTTCTGTATTGAATTGGGCTTGAACCAAACAGAATCGAGGTTGAATCGGAGAACCTGTGAACCGGTCCGGTTTTTAAAGAACCGACTGGTTCAAATATTATTCAATTTTAGTGTTTTTGGATTTTGATTAGATGACAAAAAATAAGATATTTAAATTAAAAGAGAAAGAATATCATAGCTTAAATTTTTTATTTATAATTGTATATATGCACGAATCTCGAGGCAATCTGATGTCTTGAGATAAGGGAACTAGAATGTCATTTGCTCCTCTTTTTAAAGAAAGAGTAATAATGTAATTTTAGACTTTGTCTCTTCTATCTTCTACAAATTGGAGGGCTATGATATGTATTGGGGGTTTTTGATATCTCAGTTGTAACTTGTATTTTTAATGTAATAAAGTGAATTATCAGCCCTGAGAACACCTCACTCGCCCCCGACAGAGCAAGTATTTATCTTCTCCTCTTCTTCTTCTTTCAATATTTATCTCACTTTCCCGTCTTTAGGCTCTATCCCTTGGGCATGATCGAATAAATATGGATTCAACAATAGTATTGTTTAAAATATTCAAAAGTGTTATCTTAAATAAAAATATTATTAATTAAATCGATAAGAATAATAATAATATGTTATTTGTTGATTATTTATATTATATTAAAATAATTTAAATATTTATTACGTCATCCGGATCAACCTAAGTTGGAACTGCCCCACAAAGGACTTACACCCCGTCTGGGTCATGGGAGCCTCTAACGCTCTAGTCTTACTATCAACCTTCTATGTAGAAATTTTTTGCTTTGCTTAGTCGATTGAAGGAGCACAGGGACTCCTCCACGGGACATCAAACATGAACAATTTTCTACAAATTAAATTAAGTTTGGAGACCTTATTAGAACTGACTTGGATGATTTCATGCTATGCAACATATTTTAAAACCAGTCCGAAAGCCATGCAAGAACATAAATCAATAAGAAAATGCTTATTTTAAAGTTGAGATACTTTAATCCTAAATTTTGATTTATCTTTAATTTTTTTTCATTATTAGGATTTTTTGAAATGAGATTTTTTTTAGTCCTTAATGAGCCTAGATTACATTTTTCGACGAGCTCAAGCAGCCCACAAGCCAAGAAAGAGAAAAAGAAAGCACACTTCACAATTGTAAATCAAGTCAAATAAAAGAATAAAATGTCGAATGTTGTTGGGTCAGCAAAATATCCTAGAAAGTAGAAAAGCGGTCGGACTTTGCATATACATTCATGATCCTCATTCTATACATGATTAACAATTCAGAATTAAGGTACGAAGCACGAGCAACAACTCATAATCCTTGTTCATGGTTCTAGCATGAGTTATTTACATGCAACGTATAATGAACCATGTGTAGTAAGAGGAGAGCTAAGCAACACTTAGATGCAAAATATTTAGCTTCAAATCATTAAACTCCTCCCTGTTGGATATGACTCCCTACAAGAAGACCACCTTTAATATACTGTTTCACATGTCCACACCTAATAAACACACAAAGGTAACAATCAAAGGATGTCTGACTAGGGCATAAGATAATAGAGAACAATAGTCAGGACATCAAAAAGACTATTTAAGCGTTCTAGTCTTAGCCTATCACACAATCAATCGAATAGTATATTCACAACATCTAAGTGTGTGTGTTGTGCAAGGGTGAGACTACCATATGACTTTTACTTGGTCACTGACATCAAGCCCATCCTAAAGATTGAAAGAGTCTAATGTATGTCACCCATGGGAGTTTTGAAAGAATTGGCTTCACATATGACCTAGTTTTACTAATGGCATAATTTTAAAATAGAGCAGATATCATAAGTAGAGAAATAAAATATTTATTTTATTTTAAAATAGAACCGTTTAATGTGGGATGCAAGGTGACATATGTTAGAGTCCTTGGAATCTTAGATTTGTCATACTTGTGTTGATCTTAATGCAATAACTCGCATTGCTCTTTGAGTTTTACTCGGCGAGCAATGCTCGTTAAAGCATCGCGACTAACACGGGTTCTTACCTAACGGGTCTAATTTGTTTTCAAGAAACGAAGGCAATGCACATTCAAGCATTTAATAAGATTCAACACATCTTGATCACTCGATCAAGGTACAAGCGACCACGACGGGTGCCAAAAGGTGACTTAAACATCAAGCAAAATGCAAAATGATAAACCGAAGTGCACATGTGCTGTGCACTCAATGGGTTCAACGACTCTAAGGTGTGACTTGAATTGACCACAAAATATGAGAGGCTTTGGCATTCAAGTATGATGCCATAAGAAGTAAGGTGGCATGCTGTCCATTTTAGAGATTTACACACTGGTGGGCAAGCTTAGCAATCACTTACTAGAGATATGCAAGTATCATGCCACATAGATATGGTAGCATATTTATGTGATGACACTACAATTACAAGTGCTCATTGAGACACCAAGTGCAAGAAAATTCTGAAGACAAAATTTGATTTTTCATGCAACAAGTTTAACATATCACATATTCAAAAATGCAACACATGCAAAAAATACACATGCTTGGATGTAATCAAATATCAATGTGATGTAATCAATGTAAATACACATGCAAAAAATGCAACATGCAAATGAATTTGATTGATCGACCCATTAGATCAATCGAAGGGGCTAACTGGGTCTCACAGTCAATAGGGGTCGGTCGGGCTGGATCCACCGACGATACCAAAGTGATCTGTCGAGTGGGCCTACAGTGTCCAATCGAGTCAAAGTGATCAGTCAAATGAACCATGGCGGCTGATCAAGCTGAAGCGACTGGTCGATCCAGCTGGAGTGGTTGATCTAGTCGAAGTGATCGGTAGATCGGGCTGGGGTGACCAATCAAGCTGAAGTGACATGTGCAAAATACCACATGTAAAGCATCATGCAAGAACATGCAATAAAGTACAAGCCAACATGCTCAATAGCAAGTTAGACTCATCCTAGTGCTCTCACATAGGATCCTAGGGATCAATTTATGGATGTGTAGCAAGTCTACCTCTGAATTTGGCAAAAGAAGTTAGGATTTTCTTCAGTCCTTTGAAGAAACGTACTCGCAACTTGGAGAATGAAACAACCAAAAGGGGCTTTTTTACCTTCAAATTCCACCTGCTCCGATCTCTCTATTGAAAATTAGAACAACCAAAATCATGAGAAATTAGGATTTTGACCATTAGGATCAACGATCTAGGGCTTTGGAACTCTAATGGAATTATAGGGGTAGTCATCACAAAAGGTCTCCTAACCTAGCAGTTTTTCTAACACAAAGTCCTAAATGTTCACTAGGAATGAAACTTTATTGATGGCGTATCGAGATCTGTGTCATATAGATTTAGTTTTATAAAATAATGAAATCACTTATGTGCACTCAAATTTTATTTATTTATAAAATTAATACACACATCATGTTTATTAGCTATCAACCCTATGTATTGAAATAAATTAAGTCAATATATAATTAAAGTGAGGCAAATGATGATGCCTATGGCATCATTTAGAAAAAAACATAATGTTTTAAAGGGAATGAAGTGATAAAAATATAATTGCATCAGATACTTTATGTAACTATATATCTCTTTTGTGGCCCACATTTTTTTTTTTTTGTAAATCCAATGGTAGTGCTCATATCATGGTTATGTTAGCTCATATTTATCCTCATATATTGTTCATCTTTTTGCTCACCAGGTAAAACTTACATCAGGTATGATATCTAAGCTTCTTTTTTTCCATCTAATTGATACGCCATCAATAAAATGTCATCATCTGGGACGAATGTTGAGACGACTTTAAGGCCCAACATAGTAAATTTCCAGTCACCTCATATAGGACATAACCATTTTGATTGACCTAGAAGGGAGCATACAAAAGAAAAGCTCCCTCAACCACGTGATTCTTGCTCAAAGAGTGTACATGACATACATTGTGATGGTAGTAAATGAATTTGAGTTGATATGGGACATGATCATTCCATAATGATTGACTATCGATCGCAGCTCATGGCAGAATGGCAGCCAAATACTCCATTGTAAATGATCTCAGTATAAGATGAGATCTATCCGAAACTAATTGGTTTCCTGATCAAATGGCTTCAGAAACCGGAGATGGACATCATCATTAAAAATATAATTCTCCTACACAAATACACATCCCTCAATGAAATGGAGGATCTCTCGGTCACTATAATTGACCTGAAGAGCTTCACAGAGTAAATGGGAGTCATCCAAACAAAGGTGAAGAAAGTGACAAAAAAGAAGCCAAGAGAAGGGGGCAAAACGATGCCTTAGAGCGAAACACCAAAAAACCAACCCTCATCCCTCTATATTGGACACTAGAAGAAGTGAAGCCATTGCAATGCCATACCTTGATTTTGAAATAATGCATCACATCAACAAACTATTAAAAAGAGATAATTATGGAAATAAAATTTTCAAAAAGGCAGAATTTTTTCGGACAAATTTTTTTTTGAAGGGATTCATTTTCCGCTTCAACTGAGACAAGTTCTCTTCGAAGAAGCATTTGATGCAAAACCTTCCTACCAAACCTAAACCTGAAAACACTATCTACTTTGCCTTGGAACCAGAGCATCAAGCAAGTCTCCCGATTGACCTCCAACTCCGACTGAAGAGTTAGCAGCTCTTTTATATGACCCAACCTAAAAACTGTCATCCTTATCCATTGTTTTGTTATCACTTCTCGCTCCATCTTGGTCTCCAAGCAAAGGAGTCCTCCATTTTGTTCAAGCAGTGGGTTAACAACTTGAGGACTTCTGCCTTACGTATGTCACCTGCTCTTGGATATTTTGAGAGCTATTCATGTAATCAACCACATTCTCCTTACTCATGACTTGCTATGGTGTTCTCTCCATCGGTCTTAAAGGCGATCCTTAGCCATCACCTCTAGAGGAGAGTAAACAATCTCAACCGCCATGTCTATATCAAAAAACAATGTCCTTAAATATGAGGAAAATTTTGTTAACATAAGTGATTAGGTGTACTCGTATCAAGGAGTTGATTCATCTCAGACCACCAAAGAGATATGCTGCTCTCAACAGCCGTGGTTGGAGCGTTCATAGCCTTTTGTCCACCAGCCAACAATGAAGTACTGGTACCTTCCTATGTCACTAGTGCAAGGGCTTCAATGGCTTCACTGGCTCCCAACCCAGTAAGATTGATCGTCTGACCCTGAGCCACGCTGCATGGTTAGGTCACCCAACATGTTTCCTTCCATCCCCTTGTTGTCCCGACTTTTGTTGGGTCTAAGAAACTTCTTTAGTAGCCTAGGTCTAGCCATAGGACTTTCCTATTGACTAGTCTTAGAAGATAAACTTCTTTAGTAGCCTAGGTCTAGCCATAGGACTTTCCTATTGACTAGTCTTAGAAAATTTAGTACCCCCATCATTAGAAACTCAAAACTCTCCTATTTACTCAACTTGAAAGTCTACATACGGATTTAGTAGCCTAGGTCTAGCCATAGGACTTTCCTATTGACTAATCTTAGAAAATTAGAAAAGGTATTGTAGCCTAGGTCTAGCCATAGGACTTTCCTATTGACTAGTCTTAGAAAATTAGAAAAGGTACTCGCCTAGGTCTAGCCATAAGATTTTCCTATAGACTAGTCTTAGAAAATTAGAAAGGGTACCCTCAACATTAGAAACTCAAAACTCTCCTATTTACTCAACTTGAAAGTCTACATACTGATCTTAACCTTTAGCATTTGGTAGGTAAGATCATTATGAATTAGAAACTCAAAACTCTTCTCTTTACTCAACTTGAAGTTCCACATATTGGTCCTAACCTCCAGTACTTAGTAGGTAAGATCATTATGAGGGAACTCAAAGAGAGTTCCCATAGGGCTACTTGGCCTTAGGATTGACCCTGGGTGTTGGTTTAAAGCTGAGGTATACAATACCCTCACAATAACCTCACCATACCCTCACAATACCCTGGCTGAGACCAATACATAAGGACCCAAAATGGGGATTTCATTGATCCATGATTCATTTAGAATGGATAGCTATCCAATTCTACTTGAAATGCTCATCTTTGGTCTTTTGCCCCAGACACCCTCAAGTTACCTAACTGCCCTTGGGACCCCAATTTTGGCCAAAAATGGCCAAATTACCAAAATGCCCCACCATGGCCCAAAAATCCAAAAATTCCAAAAATTCCCAAAAAATTCCAATACATCCAAAATATTTCTAATTTCATTTTTCCTAACTACACCATGGTCCAATTTGGTCAATTTGACCATGTTTGACAAAAACCCCCAATTTGGCCCTTAAGGGCTTAATTCAAAAGCTTTTTAACCCAAATCCAATCAATTTGACTCCAATTGACCACAAATTTGATCCTAAACTTAAATTAACATTTTATTTGATCAAATTATTTTAAAATTAAGTTTTATTGACCCCTGAATTGAGCTTAATTTTGATTTAGGTCAAAATCTCAATTTTGACTAAATAACCAAATCACATCAATTGGACTCATAACCATGCCAATTGACTCAAATAAATGTTGTATTTGTTTCATAGCAATACTTTACATAAAATTTGTCCATAAATTTTTATTGGTGAAACTTTTCTACCATTCAATTAGGTCCAAAATCCAAAACCCTAATTTAGCCCCAATATTGGCTAACACCCCAAATCTCAACAATTGAATGCGCTGAACCTAAAATTGGCATCAAATTTTTGTTGAAAATCCTTTGTGAGATCATTTGTGAACAAATAGAACAATACTCAAATTGACATTCAATTTTTGTTGAAAATCCTTTATGAGGTCATTTGTGACCAAACACAATACCCAATTTGAGCTTAGTCCAAAGCTAGCTCAAGTTTGACCCAAATTAGCCCCATATGCCTAATTTGGTTCTAAATCCAAATTTCATCAAAATCCACCAAATTTATCTCAAAATGACTTTCATCCTTCATGAAAGTTGTTCATCATGATGATTTACACCAAAAACAACAATAAAATTCGACTTAGGCCATGGCTAGCCCAAGTTTGACCAAAACTTCGCCCAACATGCTTAAAATGGGTCAAAAATAAAAAATCCACCAAATTGATTAACCAATTGACCTCAAAATGACTTTCACCCTCCATTAAAGTTGTTCCTCATAGTCTCATACACCAAATAAAATATTCAATTAAGCCAACTGACATGGGTAAACAAACCTAAACCCATTTTTGGTCATATTAGCCCATGACCAAAATATAATGAAAATCAAACTTGGAATTCCCAATCAATCTTAACCTTAGCTAAACTCTAGATATTTAGTGTTAAGTTAAGTTAACCATGGGTTAGCCATGATATTTATCCCTTAGGTAATTATTTTCTTAAACCTTAAAGGATAAGTTTCATGCAAAACCAAATTACTCACCAACACTTGGCAATTTCATATGGTGCCATTTTTCTTGCTTATCATGAGCTTTAGACTTCATTTCCAAGCATCCCAACTGATTTAGCTCTATAAAAAAGCCATGACCATGGCTATGGAAGGAAGGAGAGATCACGGCCAAACAATGAAGAGCCACCATAGATTAGCAAAACCTCCTCCAAAATATCCAAAATTCTTCTGCAATCACAGAGAAGAAGGGCTCCACCATTAATTACCCTCAAAGCCTCCTCTGTGAGTTCAATTTTTGAGCTCAAAATTGAGCTCAAAATCATGGAA
>JXCR01054973.1:352973-376629 GCA_002079205.1 Phalaenopsis hybrid cultivar | reverse complement strand
GTAGGCCTAAAAAGAAACCACAGGAATACCAAATACAACATTCGAGCCGCATAAACGAACCAAAGAACATCAAAGGAGATGCGGGGAAGAAGTACAAACAGAAGTTTATGCACGAGAAGATCGGTAAAGGAGATCTCGGGGAAGAGCGCGAGAGATCCACAGGGGCACAGGAGGGAAATAAGCCCTAGCCAACGCCGAACGGAACCCCTCCCCCGCGTTCGATGGAACGAATAATATCGCATCCGTGATTACGAGCGATTTGAAGACGCAGACCTAAACGCCGAAACAAACGCTGCGGCGGCGTTTTGAAAAACGTCGCTGCAGCAAAATAAGCTGCCCCAAACGGGCCCTGAATATTGTTTATGTTTGATTTATATTTTGGTATTTAAAGGCTACAACATCTTTTTACAATTATACAATTATACCACGCTAACTTAGTTGGAAGAATGAGTTGTAGCATAAATTCAATATTATGTTGAATGTATAAATATTGGAGAATATGGGAAGGTGTATAAAAAAATTACAGGGGCATTTACATATATACCACCAAATTCTTATGTATTTACATATTTAACACTTTTATTTTACTATTTACCCAAATATTTCATATCACCTCAAAAATATAACTATTACTACTTATAAGAAGTGAAATAGTACACCTTTTCATACATAATTAAGCTGCCATGCATGTAAGGTTAAAGTTGGATTGAGTGGCATGTATGTAAATCTTCCAAAATTTAAATATATATAGAATTAGTATTGCCATATAAAAAAAGTGATATTTAAGGAAAAAATGAGAAATTTTTATCTTCCAAAAATGGAAAATGATATGGGTGTAAATTGGGTATTTTATGCTCTAATTATGATGGAAAAATTGTTAGATTGCTTCTAGATGATTTTTTTCTTTAATAAAGTTGTGTAATTAGTTTGATTTTTTTTTATTTTTTTAATTTGGATTAATAGAATAAAAAATAAATATGCATAGTAAATCTTATTGCACCACAAAATATGTGAAAATGAAATTATCAAAGTTATATTTACCATGTGCCAAACAAGGATTTAGGGCCAAATCAATTTCTATATAAGCAAGAAAATAAGCTCATAATAAACATCAAATATGAATCAAAATGAGTATTTGAAGAAAATTTACAATATAATAAATATATATAAAATCTAATGAAAATTCTTACTTAAGAAAAATTTATTAAGCCTAATTTCTTATGGTGTTTCTAGTGTGATATTGGCTCGAATCAAGAATGATTATACTAGTTGGATATTAATGATTTCAAGACAAACTAATCTATTAACTTTATGAAAAATATTCTAAATTTTATATTTTTATGGTATAAAATATTCTCAGGTGAGAAATATTAATCTCTAATAAAAGGGGTTTCCAAAGCTTAAATGCCATTCTTGACATGTGATTATAAGCATTTTAATACATACGATGATTTAAATATTTGTTTCACCACAAAGGATTGATGAATGCAGATTATATTAGACATAACCATGGTGCAGCACTGTGTAGAAGAACTAACATAGATTCTATCTGCCTCATGAGCCTATGATGTTCTACAAATTTAGATAATCATGTGTTGACCAAACTTTTGTGAGGACCTACTCTCTCTCTGTATAGAAACCTAAGATTTAGTCTTATAGCTTCTTAGTGACCTTCTTAGATGACTAGAGATGGAACCCACACATATACGACTTCTAACAAATCCAACACTCACTTAAGGTTTTCTAAGATTATGCAAAAATCCTTAACCGTTGGTTTAAATGATTGAGAGTCAAGCCTAATTGAAACCCAAGTTGACTTTCTAAAGGTGGAAGATGCCCTAGGCTACTATGGAACTCAAACCCCTAGGAATTCCCTTAAGGACCCATTGAATATCCCTTGGAATCTTATTGACCTTGGAAAAGCCCATCAAATAGGAGGCTAGGCCAAGGCCAACGAGGGGTTCTTACCACCTTACCCTAAAGGCCCTGAAATCTCATGACACTAAAATCCAAAGGGAGGGGAGTTATTCACAAAAATCAATCCCTTATCTCAACCAAAGCTTTCCCAACACCGATTAACCCAAAAATTGACTTGAAGCCCAAAGACATCAACTCAGTCCTGAGAAATTGAAGTCACCAAGGGTCACCAATATTCATTTGCCCCCAAATCAACTCGAGTCAATTATGGAGAAATTGAGCTCATCTCAATAAAACCTAACTTGATTCAAGGTAATTAAGACCTAAAACTACGTAAGAATCAAAGTTGCATTTGGGAGGCAACCTTTATGATTAACCTAATTATTTATATAGGCTAATTATAAGAGCCCATTAAAACTAAAATAGTGGACTAAACCTAAAGAAATTTAGGCTAACCCTAAACCTAAAAACCTATGCCATCACGAGAGGCCTTAGTCCAAACCCTAAGGCCCATGACTTGAGCCCACACTACTCTACCCTAATGACCCATCAAGACACATAGGTGACACAAAAGGAAAAAAAAAGATTTAATTAAACCTAATCCAAACAATAAAGGACAAACCCACCCAAATCACTTCATGATTGGGTAAAAAAAAACCATTTCTGAACCCAGCCACCACACCAAAAGCTCCCCCAATCCCCTTACACCTTGGGCATGCCTTCTTCTTCCCCATTGGAGACTCCATAGTCAAAGAACTTCAAAATTGGAGAAAGGTACCTTTTCCTCAACCCAAATCATTCTCATTCCTCAGCAAATCCTCTGAGGAACAACTAGACTCTCCCATGCACACCAGAGCTTCCTATATGGCCCCCCATGGCTATTTAAAGAGGGTAACACTAGAGCTCCATACACAAACCAAACTCTCTAGCTAGCCACTTAAGTCCCTTGCTCCCAACACAAAAAAACATTTCAAAAAACCAGAATGACCCATCCCCACCATCTTCAGGCCATCTCCACCACCACACCACCCTAATTTCAGCATTGAAATCCAAGGTAATTTTGGCCTTGACATCAACTCCATCAAAACTCGAATCTAACCCTCCCATTAGCATCACAAGGCTCCAAGACATCTTCCCCAAACAAAATTTGAGCTTCTCGTTATTCCTAACCCACACCAACATTAACCTGATCCACCACTTGGCCTAGCTCATAGCTAGGGCCAATTTCAGAGTGAATTAAAGCAATGGGAAGCTTCGTGGCATCAAGGAGATTGTCTTTATCAAGCCCAATCGAGGCCTCACCACTCTGAATAAAGTAATGGCTCGAATTCCCTAAAATGGCTCTCAATTTGGTATTTTATGAAAAAAATAAACAATGCATGCCTACTTAACTGTATAGATAGGTTCATCTAACTTAGATGAAGTTATAGGATCAAACCCCATGCTATTTCGTTAAGTATAGCGTGAGATCTTAGGGTTTTATTGTGAACGGTTCTCAGCCTTCTGTCTTGTGAGGATGATGAATGGATGTCATCCCTTTCCATGTATTAAGAATGGACCATAGAGATCACTTTGGATGGCAAAACTGTGGAGGGGAGTGCACGAGATCGAAGCCACCTCAAAGACTTGCGTGGACAACGCACGAATCGTGGATCGCCGCATGAGAGTTCGGGGCATCTGATGATCGAGTCAGCCAATGCGTGGTTAAGTAAATAAATCATGAATTTTTCTAAGTCAGCCAACGCGTGGTTAAGTAAATAAATCATGATTTTTTTCTAATTATTTAAATCTGAAAAATATTTGTGAACTTTAAAAATCCATAACTTTGCTAAGAAAAATTAATAAAAATTAAAAATTCCCCCGAAATCACTGAACAAAGAAGAAAATAATAAAATAAAAATGAAAAGAATTAACTTATATTTAATTTTTTATTAATTAAATATCCTATAAGGTATTTTAAATGTAAAAAAAATTAAATATAATAAATAAAAATATGTAATTTTTTTGGATTATTCTCTCTGCCATTAGAGACATTCCATAATTTTTCCAAAGTCAGGGGGTGCCACCCTAACATCAAATGACTAATTTTCTATAAAACTTATTTTGAATAATAATTATAAAAAATAAAATAAAAATAACAAGAATATAAATCTAAATGGAAAAAAATTTTTAGGGTGATAACCTTAAATATTAAAATGACAATATTCGCCTCTGAAAATTTAAAAACAAAATCAAAACATTAGGGGTAAAATTGTAAAAATGTAAATTTGGCATTTTAGCCGATGTTGTCTCCAAAACCTAAGTTAAACACAAAAATTAACTAACTTTTTGATAACTTCCTAATGAAGACATTAAGAGGTTAACCTCATCATTATGGAATCTCCTTAATGAACCAACTTTATGTTTGACCTAGGGCTAGCCCACATTAGACCTAACCTAACTCAATTTAAACTTAAATTCAACCTAGGTTTGACCCCACTTAGACCCATCTCAACCTAAGTGATTTTAAGTTCAACTTAGTTCAAGCCCAAATCTAAACCTAACTCAACCTAAGTGATTTTAAGTTTAACTTAGATCTTCAGGCCCTCACTCATTACCCGGAAAGGGTTGGTTTCACATGTGAAAACCACTACCCCATAGAGTGAGTTTTGCCAATGCATACTGATTAGTATTTTGAACAGACTTTCTATGCATTCATCATCAAGGATTTACATACCCTATTGTACAGCTTGATTCGATGCACTCAGAACCAATTGAATTTAAAAATTTGAGTGTAGTGAGGTATAAGAACATTTAAATTTGAAATCTCAAAATTATCTTCTCATTAGTCTAAGGACATTATGTATACCAAACCCATATAGACAACTTGATTGATAATAAAGTAATAAGGCAAATAACTCCTGATAAATAACCTAACCTATCTTGCATCAACGAGACCGACCAAGCATGATTTTGAGTGCAATTAGGTGGTTTAAATGACAACCCTTTTTAGGCAGGGTACAAGTCCATATATGATAGGGTTTTGAAGTTTTCCTTCTCTTAGTGAACTTCACTTTAGGACTCTGAGGTTGTTCATCTATATACGACGTAAATCCTCACTTTTAGACTCATGCATAATTGTATGTATTGTAGTACAAGTCGTAATAAAATAAGGAGTTAAAATATTAAAAACCTTCAGTGAGCACGACAAGCTCAACCTACCAAGGACGAAAACACATTCTTAATAGAAAGCTTTATTAAGTGGCTTCGGTTAATTACGATATAATTAATTATAGCGGCTTATCCTTATAGGAGAAAGAAAATCCCAGAATAGACACAAAATCTGAATATGTGGTTGTGGATTATTTTCATAAGATCCTCTTCACAGACACACTTTTAAGGTGTTTCAATTTGATTATTGGTTTTGTTTTTGTTGTTTGAAAGTAATTTGATTTAATATATGAACAATTTTGATTTTGAAATATAATTTTTAGTTTTGAAAAATGGGATCGAATAGCTCTCACATATTAAATTGTTAAAAAAAATCAAACATAACACTTTAAGTAATATACATATCAAAAGATAAGAATATCATTTAATAATGAGTTCAATTATTTAACCTAAGAAATTTATGATAAATTTTTGGTTTGCAAAAATACCAATATATGTTTTCCCTATGTAATCTGAATATTAGATAAAGTCTAGATTATTTGGGTTACTAATTCTTCTATAGGCGCAAACCCTTATAGTTAAATACATCTTAAGCACCAAAATCACTTAAGAAAACTCTCAAGTAAGATTGAGGTTTTATCTTCAAGAATTCAATGTTTAGTTTTCATGTTTGATTATAAGGATACTCAAATAAGAATGGCTCAATGTGGAACAATATTTTCTGGAATCTAAAGCAGCTAAAGGTAGGAGATGTCAAAGATACCGAGGAAACATTAGTGATATCTCAAACTAACCTATGGTTTGACTTTATATTTTAAGAATGAAGTTATTTGATACTTACTCCTGCCATTTTATTTTAAATCTAGAACATACATTGCGTGGAATACGATCAACGCAGATAGGCTATGAAGATATGAGGATTTACTTCGTACCGAATGAACAACTTTGGAATCTTAAAAAGAGTTAGACCTTATATCGTATTACATACAATCATGTGAAAGCCAAAAAAATAGTGTGAGGATTTACGTTGTGCTAAGGGTTTTGTGCTAAGGATTCATGTTAAGCGCCAAAAAAACAACCTTGAAGTCCTAAGGGTTTACATTGTTTAAATCTATATAAAGTACATGTTTTGGTCTTGACCGTCATCTAAAGGTTGACTGTTGGGCGTTGTTGCCTCATTCTGTGAAATGAGAAAGAGAGAAACTATGCCTTGAACGACTTATCCTAGGGTCTTTGTTGTTGTTTGGTTGTTCTGAAATGATTTTTGAATTTAGTTTATTATTGATGTTATTATAAGGGGGGATCTTATTTTATGTTAAGCGCATCGATTTAGATCCCAAGGTTCTATCATCCGTGCACCACTAAAAATTTTGAATTTACTAAATCTAAAGAAGTTGTTAAGCTTCTTTAGACTAGATAACTCTTGTTAGCAACCATGAGTTACCTCATCCAAGAAATTTTCATAAATCTGAATGGGTGAATTATTATGATTACATTATTCTTTTAATGGTGTGCCTTAAGTGAATGGTTTGAATTGATTTATTAAAGATTCAAATGATTTCAATGTGTTTTGTTATAAAATTTTGAAAGTTGTTAAAATTATTTTTTTAAAAGAGTGTGTTGGTCATGTGTTATAGGTTTCCAATCCTAAATTTGTCTTGAGTCTTCTATCTTAGGGCTTCATATAAGAAAATAATAAATTATACATTTTTAAAGTTTTCCGCCTTAAACATATGTCCTATGTTCTCTACCGTAGAGATTTCTTTCCACTTGTCAGGAATATAGTAAATAAAAGAAGAATCGTAGCACAACATGTATATATGAAGCATATATAATTAAGTACATTAAAAGAAAAGATAGTAGCATGTACCTGCCACCTCTGATGGTGTTTGTGTATGCATAGAAAAATCAAATAAACACTGAATATTTTTGCAATTTTAAATATGACAACATAAGCATGTGTGTTTATATAATATTAGGTGATAAAAATATGAAAGATTAGAACTGGACATAAGTTTTTTAGTTAGGGATGTGCTCCGCTTCAGGACCTTCGACCTTGATAATTCTTTTTGAGGGACTTCCATAGGCAACCATCGACATTTATGTGTATGAAGCCAAACTAGGGTAGAAATTACTGACATGACAATCAAAGGAGGGCAACTCTTAGCCAATCAATGTGACTAACAAGTGGACACTCAGAAGGTAACACCCAAAAATCTTAATTTTTCATGCATTAAACTTTCATCTGACTGCCAAACATTAGAACCGTAAGAAATGATTCTATTATATTATCGTGTATTTTGTAAATCAGACGGTCCAAAAATCAGTCATATTATTGGTTTGAAGTCACCAGCAGCGCAAGAAAATAAGGGCATCTTCTTACCAAATGTTGGTGAACAGTTGTGTCAATCCTGCACCCTCACAATGTCATTGGGTCAAGATATATAGTACTATTCTTTTATCCCGAATTTTAGCACCATATGCCTTCTGCATCATAGGCCACATTCCCTAATAATTCCCGGTTATAGACCAATTCAATAATCCATATGAATTCCCTGACAATTTGGATATTTAATATTTAAACTAAATTTTAGTTAAGATTGATTGTGAAAATGACAATTGGGTTGCTTCTGTGAGTTTGAACCTACAAAATAAATAATCAATAAGGAGATTTACTCACATAACATGAAATTCTTATGTATTTGTATTTTACACACCAAAACCTTCACATTCACACTTACATTACTCAATTCCCTGGCATCACATTGAAAATATTACTATCAATCTCTTAAGTGAAATACATATTTTTTATGCATATCTTGAGAGTACTAAAGTCCTATGCATATAAATATAAAAGTTTAGGTGTGGGATATGTAAGTACTTGAGAATTGTGTGCTATGTATATGAATCTTCCAACCAAATCAAAACCTGCTTCTCAAATAAGAGAAATAAATCATCTCCATAGCTCGAGTAAACTAGCACAAATAGTGCCTGAATTTCTATTCATACATCATATATGTATACATATATATTCAATATTGAAGAACAACAATCAAATCATCATTATTCAATGTTCCAGCAAAATCTCGCTTGTTATTTTTAACTCAAACCAAGAGGCAACTAACTGCTCTAAGCAAGCAAGTGAATGATGTCCAACCATTGTATAGCAAGTGCATGGATATCTCCTTATCCAAATGAAGAAGTACAAAAAAAATGTATTCATCCATATCAACTGATCCGGCTCAATGATTATCAAGATATTGTTGTTCTGGTAGACACCAGAAACTTGATCCACTCCCTAGCAAATTAATTTAGTTTTAAAATTTGGTATTATTACTCACTGGGATTTCTCATGCAATTATACATATCTTTTCAGTAATATAGAGCTCTCTTGAGTCTGAATTATCGATGTCACAGGGAAGTAGGTAACGAGTCCTTAAGGCGAAGTTCTAGTCTACTACGATGATGTCCTAATTTGGAATGCAAATTAAAATGATTTTTCTAACAATTACTTATAAACTACAACACTAAATCTAAAGCTAAGCATAACTATATCAATTGGTTTAGTGGTACTTTGCATTGTGCTCTTCGCTTGATAAAGAGTAAATTTTATGATACTAAATGAAAGATATTCATATTCATCTTATTGAAATATTAACTAATATTGATTAATATTATACTCATTATAATTCTATGTCATGAACTTGTTATGTATTCTGTCAATTCTAAGCCATCCATCATCTTCCTATTTTCAACGTTATTCTATTTTATTTTTTGTTATTGTTTTCATACAGGTTATCACTTATGTCATCTATGAAGACATGTACCAAAACATCTTTTTTTAAATATATTTCCTAAATATTTTTATGACTGATATAAACATAACTACTGCACATCGTCACTGCACATACTAGTTAGTCAATGTTACTTTAATAATTATATATATATAGACATGCGCCGTGTACTCAGATCAGTTGGTCGGGCATCTGCTTGTCAGTTGTAAGTCCTCCAGAATGTAGGGTGTGGTACTCAAACTTTTAGGCGCTTGAGGGATGACTGTGGCTCGTATAATAGCCTCCAGCTATATATATATATATATACACACATACATACATACATACATATAATGTGCGGAAAAAAAAAAGAAAAAAGTCTCCATTGTATCCGTGTCGTTGGGCGTACATAACCTAATATTTGCTCGAATACAGGGCTGCCATTTTCTTTCAAAATTTTGTTGAAATGAGAAGCGTAAAGTCAGCTTCTTATTCCTGGTAATCGTATTTGCTGTGCAGATCACAATAAAGAGATAATTCAATGAGATTCAAGAAGCTTCATGACTATATATCTATATAGGAAAAAAATCTCAAAGTATGATTACAATTAATTAAACAACATTTAATTAGAAGATTAGTAGAGTCATAATTGATCTTAGGTTTATTAACTTATTCTTATTACAGACATCCAAGCAGCTAAGTAATCTAAATTATGTGGAGACTAATTTTTTTTAACTCAAAAAATCTAGCAAAAGAGAAGTCATTGGGCTTTGCCTAATTAATATACTCCACTTGTGACACACCATTCTTATCTTTATGGTTGGCCAAGACATCAATATAATGCAAACTAATGAGTCATTGTAGGTGTTATCATTCACGCCCTTCTCCTCTAGGAAATATTCTGTTCGGATACTGCGACGTCTTGATGACCAACCACCGGGCGCTACACCGCCGTACCCCTCATTGGTGGGCGACGTGACCGTCGTTTGACGTGTGGAAGGAATATTTTTTTCTTCTCCTCACATACACATATGTCGATCGGACGTAATACCGCCTCTGTTATGTGATATTGGATAGTGATTAGCGAAATTCGAATCTATAAAGCTATGGCTTATAAGTTTTGTAAGGATGGCTATAGCATAAGTTTTGCAGTTGGGGAATAACCAAGTTAAGATGAAATGTGAGCCAACACTGACTCGAATCAATAATAGTGTTTCTAGTTATGCTTAAAGAATCAGCGAACCCAGCCTCAGCAATCTCCAGCTCTTTTGATCAAATGATAGGTAGGATTATTTAAGAAAATACAATATTAAATTTATTTATAATACATTAAAATTTAGAGGTTTAAGTGTAAAGCAATAAGAAAATCTATAAATTCTATTTATACTTATTTAAAACTTTTTCTCATAAATTTTCTCTTAATTTCTTGCTCTTTTTATCATTTTATTATAATTGTTACTTGAATTGGAATCATATATTCTCTTTTTTATAATAAATAAGAAAACTCATAAACAAACTAGACATCGATCACAAAACAAAAATGTCAAAGAAAAACAATCAAAGCAAAGTACAACGACATTGATGCACGCAAAAATGCAAAAAATGAACAGTCGAGGGTACAAAGGGATATAATGGGATAAAGTTGCTAACCATGATAACTAAATGGTCAAAGGCTATGATACACGCCTCCAACCACCCTCATGTGCCTAACCATTCGATCCAGCTTTGCAAGGCAGACACACAGTCGAGATCGAACCCGTGACCCTGGGGGATTTGTGCTAGGCTGTACTACCAAAGAGTCATGGCGAGCGACACCTACCAAACATTCATGCTGCTTATTGTAGTGGTAGTCGACTCAACCAACTTACATATATATATATATAGAGAGAGAGAGAGAGAGAGAGAGAGAGAGAGAGAGAGAGAGAGAGAGGAAATCAATGTTGATGTGGGAAGCTGGGTCTTAAAACTTTTCAAAAGTTATAGTTTTATACCATAACAATTCCAAGAAAGGAATATATATTTTTAGATCATACAAATTGAATTTAAAAATTTGAGGAAAATAAAACTTAGAAAAATTTTATAATAAATCACAAATCAAAATGCAGTTTCTTAATTGAAAATTTTAGGAATTTAATTTCAAATCATCTGAGCTATGATATTAGTAAATTTAGTCAAACTAAAATTAAAAATGATTGACAATATCAGAAGTGATTTGATCTGCTAAATAAGCCAAAAGCAAGCAATAGAATTACAATTAAAAACTTTTAGATTGGTCAAGCATTTTTTGAATCTTCAATGATACAACCAATTTGAACTTCTTAAAGAGAGAAATCCAACAAGCCGACGGTCATTCAATTCATAGATTATTAAGATACACAAATGCTAAATGAATTGGTTAAAATCTAATGAATTAGTACGAGTCTTCAGATAAAATATTTTAAGGTTTTGATCAAAATAGCTAAAATGATACTCTAAAAAATTATAAAGAATACATTCTCTATATGAAGAAGAAGAATTATTAGGCACATAAGGTTGATCAGGAGGTTCATCTACTATATAATAATAATAATAATAATAATTAATATCTTTCAGCAACAATGTAGAGAGAATTTTCAAGCATTTTTGGATGCATATTATTCTCTAATATGCATCGTCTTATTTAAATAAAAAGTTAAAAACAAATGGCATGGATGACTAGGGCTGTCAAAAACGGCTTGTGTTCGCAAACAGCTCGTGTTCGGCTCGTTCGCTAAGTTAACGAGTCAAACACGAACAACACGAACCAATATTTGTTCGTTTGTGTTCGGCTCGTTTTGGCTCGAAAACTACTAATCAATTATATGTATATCTTTGATGACTAGTACTGTTAAAAAAAGTAATTGACTACAAGGCTACAAAAATTTATAATTAATTAAAAGTATTAATGAAGAAAATAGAATAAAAAAATATTAAATTAGATTCAAATGATGTTTTAAATCTTGCCCCAATCTTTAACATCTTATGGCTACGTGATTAGGATTGTCAAAATGATTCTTTGTTCGTGAACGGCTCTTGTTCGGCTCGCTAAGCAAACGAGCCGAACACGAACACACTTTCTGAGCTCGAAATATAAACGAGCCGAACACAAGCTGAGCCTGAGCTCGCTCGTGCTTGGCTCTTTTACACCCCTAATGATGACATAAGACCCGATCTAACCGTAGAAGAAAGGAGGCAAATAAAACAATACAAAAATGAAAGGGCATTTACGTACATATTATCTAATTTTTATGTATTTACATATTTAAAATTTTAACTTATTTCTTTTATTTATATCACTTAAATTTTTCATATCATAAGAAAATATCAGTATTTATTTCTCAAAAAATAAAATACACATTTTTATGCAAAGAAAAAATGACATATATAATTAATATTTAACTTACAGAAAAAAAAATAAATTTAATAGTTTTGAGCCCCAATATATTTATTATTTTATTTGAATAATCTCATATAATTTTTGTGTTTCTCTTGCAGAAGCTAGTTTTAGATCGTCCGGAAGTACCCATGAAACTATTTACATCAGCAAATTGCCATTTGTCTTAATGACTTCAATTGCTTTTAGTCGCTGGCTTTGGGGTCCAAAAGCCAACATTTTGCTTGCATTTAAGATGTTCATTTCAAATATATACCAAATTTTGCTTAATGTTCTACTAAAGCTTTATTATTGAGATACTGCACGTTTCATGTGTTTTGTAGTTTAGGGTTGTGGAGTCCTAACTTGTCCTTTTACGAGCACGTCCTTAGAGTCAAATTTAGAAGAGGCGAGAGAAAGAGAGAGAGAGTAAGAACAAACAAAAATTGAAACCCCTTAGAAAGAAATGAGAGAGTCTGCTTTTATTCCTCTTGGGATCGCCTATTTAAAGGATATAATTAGTACAATTAGAGAAGGTGGGAACAGTTGGGACAACGACCCCTAAATTGATTCAATATGTCATAATGTTGATAAAAATAATGATTTGAAGGACTCAAAAAGTTTGAATGTCGTCGGTCCGCCGATTGACCGACCGAAATCTGTCTCTGCCATGAGGGGGTAATCAGTTGGCGTAAATAAGGTCGGCCGTTTTGACAAGAGGTATGGCCGGTTGGTTCTGCGGGGCTTGTCGATTTGGTCGGGTGATTGACTGATGGGTCCACCCGTTTCGTTGGACTAGTCGTGTCTCACTTAATATTTAGCTCAAGTCTTACAGAGCTTGTGTCTTGTCTGCCTGATTGGTCTGCTGCCACGACCAGATCTTCCTTCTCGCAAGGTCTTGAGCGAACCAGGTCACTGCATGTGATAAGTGTATGGCGAGACTAGCCGTCGGGACGGTTTGTGTCTTACCTTTAGCTGATCTTACTGCTACCGAATAGGGGACCAATTCCGGAGCTTTGGACATATTCCGTGTTTTAAGACACGGATTCTCTTCCTTGGCGATTCACTTACTCTCGAGGGAAAGTTTAGTAACTAAATGTGACTGAAACAAGAGATATTTATCTACACGCCACTCATTGTTTGTGTATTTACATTTTAAACACTAAAACTTTAATCTTACATACTTACCGCCCTCCCTTTGCATGAAAAGGTATACTTCATTTTCTATAAACTTAAAATGGTGATATTTATGATGATTTGGGTAGAAATATAAAAAGTAAAGTTTAGTCGTTAAATATGTAAATACATAGGAATTGGGGGTTATGTATGTAAATGCTCCCATAATATTAAAATTATATTTGAATATCAAAATAAATGAACTTATAAACACTATGGTATCTTAAGCTTCGGTGATGGGTTCAAAATCGGATTTTAAAGACTATTTCTTACATGCTTTCATGTCATTTTCTTTTAAATAAAACAGGACATTATCGTGATGCATGGAAATGTAGCTTTTGTATGAATAAAATTAGTTGAAAAAAAAAAATGATTGTATATCATAACGGTGTTAAATACATATCTGACAGCGATCCAACAATCCAGAACAAGAAAAGATGAAGGAAGAAGATTCCCTGCAAGGAGATCGCCAAACATATCGAGCCAACCGAGCAAAGCTGAAGGAGACAAAAGCTGACTTAAGGATGGCTGACCAATACAAACCAAACAACCCCTATGAAGCTCACTCGGAAGATGTTAGAATCTTTAACCAAGGGAAATCCGACTCAATGCAGATGCTTACCCTGCAGAAGAGTCGACTTGACATAAAGGTCGATTTGACAATGCAACTTCAACCATCTAGTGGGAAGCCAAAATACTTCTCATCAACATATAATCTCTGCGCCAACCATGCTCAGCCAACCAAGCTAAATAGAACAAGCAAAGCTAGATGAGCCAAGTTAATTAAGTTGAGATGATCGAGCTCTACTGACCAGAACAATCGACCGAGTCGAGCTGACCAAGTTCAAACAAATGAGCTAAGATGACAGTGATGGGTCAACATGAAGACCAAGTTGAAGAACCTCAAAACATGGAGACCAACAACTCCATAAAGTGCACCCAAGAATTTGTATCCTAATAGATCTAAGATCTAAAGGATCAAATTATGGAAATGATAGGATGTGCACTGACTCGAGAAAGGTATCTACCACCTCGACATGACGCACATGCACCAAATAGTAGAAGAGTCCCTCCGGTCTTAGAGAAAGAGGCTGACGTGTAGTAGCTCGACAGTGATGGGTCAGCACTAGTCAATCACAACTAATTCAAGCATGTTGAATTGCCGTGTCAACAAGAAATCACATTATCCTAATCTTCGATATTGAAACCATAGAATTATTCAAGATCCCAACACTTGAATCATATAAAGTAAGAACGAATCCCACTGACAACATCGCTTCTTTTGAGTCAAATGTATGCCTTCTTAGGATTAATGGTACGATGAAGTGTCGACTCTTTTTTATCGTAGCCCTAAGGTGGTTTAATGGGTTATCATCACGAGTAATCACATCATGCATAAATTTCAAATGGATGTATATTGCATAGTTTTGAGTGCACAAAAATATGAGAAGAGCTCACAAGTGGCATAATGAAACCCTATGTGACTTTGTCACCCAATTTTACAAAGAAATGTTAGAAGTTCAAGATCTAGAGCCTACAATTGCCTGCGCTGCCTCACCCAAAGACTAAAAGAAGGACCTTTTCATTATGTACGAGATTATAACACCAATGAAACTATCCAAGCTATTGCAGCTAGCCAACAACTACTTATCGATAGAAGAATAAAAACCCCCCTCCCCGCTTCATTCAGAACAAAACAAACCAACCATCAACCACTAATGAGAACCACCCATTGAGAAGGATGGAAACAGTGACAAAATCCTCACCCGTCCTACTTGAGCCAGCTTTGAAGATTCACAATCAAACCTGGATGATCAAGTGGCAGACAGATCTCATAATCGAGGAGGCCAAACCCGATACCCTGAATGATAATCAGATCAACATTTGGAGCAACCGCCACCTACTTATGAGATTTCCAAGACGACACCTCTAAGAGTCTCAATGGATGGAATAATGAAGACCATTCAAAATAAGGACTACTTTAAAATGATGACTTAAATGAAGCCTGGAGTTTATGTTTGAGACCCAAAGAAGTACCGCGTAAATCATCGTGACCACATTCAAGAAATTAAAGAGTATCGAAACCTCTAAAGCTTGATTGAAGATTTGTCCAAATTTAGGAACATGAAAAAGTTTTTTGTCCATAGAGCAACCACCAAAAGATAAGAAAAATCTTCAGCTGAAGAGATTATAGATGAGCTAATGTCGGCCCATACAATACACATAGTTGACATTGTTCTAACAACTTCAGAGGAGATGAAGGATATTCAGCTCGCTGAGATAGCTTGAAGAGGTCTTGGGTAGGTGAATTTTGTGCAGTTGCCCTAGAACCATGATACAACTGATTGTTAACCTTATTTTGCGTCAATCATTTCTTTAACAAAATAATTACCTACCCCTTCATTGGAAAAAAAATTCATTTAGGCAAGGTTTCTAAGCTTGAAACAAGCTAAAAATGCCTTGAATTTGTCACCTTGGGCACATCTGTACAGCAACTTGGCACACCCATGCCACAAGGTGCCCGTGGGCACACCTACGCCGCAATGGTGCACCCATGACAACAAAGCTCCTCTGGGTGCCCCTAAGCTATGAAGTGGTGTAGACACACCGCCCAACCGAAGCGAGCTACATAATTATGCTACTCTGTGGCGTAACCATGTCGCTACTGATTAAACTCCTCATGCTCAATTTCAAAGCCCCAACCGCTCCCACCTTTGACCACCACCACCTCTACTCTATATATGAGACTCCTCTTTACCTCTATATGGGAAGACTTGGACTCCCTTCCCTCTCTTGGTGATTCTACACTTTGACACTTTCTTTCAGACTAACACATAGATAAACGAGGAACTTCCAGCCTCTCCTTCCTGTCTTTCTCCACTGTGAGTTTTCTTCTTCATTCTTCCTCTTCTCTTCTTCATTATTCCTTTTTTAATATTCATTAGTTCTTATATCTACTTCTTCATCCTCCATTTCAACTTCCCTAACATTTCTTCTTTTTCTTCAATACTTCTTCTTCCTCCACTTAATCTCCAGTACTTCTTTTTCACACTTCTTCTCCTTCTACTTTCTTCTTCACTCTTCTTCTTCTTCTTCCATCTTCTTCTTTTCTCGATCAACACACTTCTTCCATCTTATTCTTCTTTGGCTTACTACTTGAACATGTAGTTCAAATTTTTTATGTAATACATATGCCATTTCCATGCATAATTTTCTTTTTATGTTTAGAACTTTTCTATGTGATTCACTTCTATATGTAATAAATATGTCATTTACATGTTTAATTTCATTTTATTGTAAATGCAATTTGTTTCCATGTGTAATTTTAGTATGCCACTCTCATGTGTATTTTGCTTTTTTGTATGAGATTAACACATAGTTTATTTTTATATGTAGCTTCCATGAGTTGATTGTTACCATGTTTAAGATTACCATGTGATTTGTCTTCATATGTGACTCCCATACCAATAAATTTTTTTTTTGTTTTCATGTGTGATTTGTTTTCATATGAACTTTTTTATGTAATTATTATATGTAGTCTCCATGTGTAGTTTGTTTTCAGGTAAAATTTCACGTGTAGATGTTTACACATGCAAGTCTTCATCATGCATAAGAAACCCTCTCTACCCATCTAACCTACTCTAGTTGAAATCCCTTCCCAGCTCTCCCTCCCCTAAATCCACTCCATAACCAAAGTATTGAGATATGTATAGTATAAGAATTGAATTGGGTGATAACATATTATACTGCCTGTGAATGCTCTCTAAATCAGGCGGCCTATCAGCTCTATTATCCAACCTGTCATCACAATCTGCTCAACTCACAAGTTATCCAATCATCATCTCTAAAAAATGGTTGAGACACCTCACCATGTCAACCACTCAACTCAGGTGTGTGTGTGTGTGTGTGTGTGTGTGAATAAAAGAAGGCTACAAGGTATGGCCAACCAAAATATTATTTCATTTCTCAATCATAATAAATAATGACTCACAATCATTCTTACAAAAATTTTTACAAGTGTTTATACAAAAAAAAATCAAGAAAAATATTGAAAAACATAGATTGACCTACATAGTGGATGACCCGTCATCGACCTAGCCGCTTCCACTAGTCCGGTTGCCATCTTCTCCTCATGCTCGGTGTCGACCACCAACATTAAAAAGTTCTCTAGATTAGTCCATTTTGGGAAAAACATTCCGGCCTTTGCAATATGGACATAACCAAATGAGATCTCTTTCTTAAACTTCTCTTAAAGAAGAGCCTTCTGTGTTTGATGAGAATAAAGCTTGACAAAAGACTCTTCTAGTATCTTCATCACCTTAATTTGTTCCTTTAGGACTTTATTTTCTTCTTGTTTTTTAGTAGCTCTAATTGTTCAATTCCACCAACCTCAGCTTTTTCAACATCTCTTCTGCCTCCTTTAACTTTTTATAATGTTCTATCCAAACATGACTACTAATGAAGAATGACATATTAAGTATGGGAAACTTGAACAGCTATCGGTTGGAACTGATTAGCTATTTGACACAGGCCGACGAAGCTCTTCCTGAGCAGAGCCTTCAACAAGCTTGATGACCAGTCACTTTGGGCATTATAGAAGCATAGTGGCAAATCATTGAAGAATCATAATATCAATCCATGTGAAGGTTAATCAAGGAAAATCTGTCACCTAGGTTGAGCCTCACTTTCATTTCTTCAAAATTCATAAGGATCCAATTCAAATCAAATTGCTAGCTTTTATTTCAAGATTTTAGAGGAGGATAGTTATCCTCAGAAACCTCCTCTTCATGGTGACACTCCTCTTCAAGGTAAGCCAAATCAAACAAGTTCTGGTTCACCCACCAAAATTTTTCTTAATGGATAGACTCGTCAGGCATCATGATAGAGATTCCAATAAAGATTCATTCCCATTAATGAGGATATTTTTGCTGGTCTCTCCTCCCATGGACCAAAGGAAAGAAATACTAGAGTACTCAATCAAGAATTGATAGGCCCATTTCTTGTCCTCCCACAGAGACTTCCCTCTCAATAGGGCTCAAACCTTCCTAGCTCACTATCTTCTTTACATCACGTTGCCCCACACTTTAAAATCTATAAATGGAAGAGAAATCTTAACTTTCTCCTAGTAAATGGATCTTTTGATCAAAATCAAATCATATGTCCCAATCCTTTGAAAAATGATAGTATAAAGAGAAACCAAGTATACGAGATTCATACCTATCGAACATTCAGATCCTATTGCTTGAACCACCACTTTTGGCATCGATTGTTTCTTCTGACCAACAACAATGAAGAGTGCCATCTTTTTGGCATCTCGAGCAACCAACATCTCTTCCCTCTCAACCTAGAAGGCATTGGAGTTCTTTCAATCATCTTTGAACATTGCACTAAAGATGTTGAGCTGAAGCACCTTGTCGACTATTGTTGGCTCCATGTATCGATGAAACGAAAGCTTGGCCCCCTTTAATCTTACTTGCTTCCAACAACACTTGTGCCAACACTTTGGTCTTAACTTTTGGTGGAGTTTCACCAGAAATCACTAGAAGGAACTATACAAACAAGCCACCTGAATGGGGAGGAAGCCAAGGAAAACCTCTACTTCCAATCCCTTATAATGTTCTCGAGCCTCAATATTTGAAATTTACCTATGGATGAAAATTGGATGAATTTGTCCATTCTAACATATAACAAAAATATGTAGTTAAATAGGTCGATCGACAATGAAATACCTTGTTTCTTTGATAACATAATGAAAGTCATAATGGAGGTAATACGGTTGTGCTTCACTTATGTTGAATTGACCCCATAATTAGAAAAAAATAAAACGTAACTTAAAACAAAATGATAAGCAAAGATTGCATTGTAATTGATCCTTGTAGAACATAAGGTCATTATCAAAAAGTGAGGTAACATGTGACCCAAATCATGATATAAGCATAATAAATATTATTCTTTTGTAGCGAGTCAACTTCCTCTTAATTCATTCATGGCTATCTATCCATGGTCATTGACCAGAAATCCTTTTGAGAATATCAAGGCACCAATGGGATGTCACTAGATATGAAACACAAAACTTGAGTGTGTAAGAGAGCAAGGAAAGTAGAAGAAGTGTGCTCTAGATCTCAAACCACTTTTTTAGATACAAGGGGACATAGAAAGTTCAACCATCACAAGTATAAAGTTGAATAGGTAGAAAGCTTGCATGAATAACAAGAAAAGGAAACATTTTTTATTCTATATTAATATTGAAAAATTAGAAGCATCAATTAGAAATATTATGTTTTGCATGGGAATCCAAAGCCTATTCGGCCAATACATACCCCGGTCAATCAAGCTTCTTATAAAAAAATTCCCCATGGAACTAAATTGATTCAACCAATTTGATTTAATCTGTGAATGAAAAATTTGAGACAATTCTCACATATGCAAGAGCTTTTTGTGGAGAGGCATCTCCATCCATCGGCCTTAATCATACAAGTCAACAATTTACATATCTTCCCATCTCAATGGATCTCAACCAACCAAATGAAAGAACTCTTAATCCTAGATGAGGATCAAACAACTTAGGGAATGCACGGGTTCCTCTAAAATCTTCCTTGCATACCTCAAAGAGAAGCAGAGTGTTGTTAGGGTGATCATCTTCATCATCCTTCTTTGAGAGCTGACTTTTCTCACCTAACACTTGCTTTGCAATTCTTATTATTTCAGTCGGACCCTGATTTGTATTTAACAGACCTAGATCATCTGCATCATAAATTATCATAAATCAAAAAGCCTTTGTACTAGAGTCTAAGAGATCAGGCCTCACAAATACTAGACAAAATTCTCTCAAATCTTGAAACCAATCAACTTATATACTTTGAACAACACAACAAGCTCATCAGTAAGCACTAGTTAAATATGTGGAAGCACACCTAAAACTACTTGAGTTGTCTGATCTATCGAAATATCTTGGGTGTCGTAGTAAGTGGTTGAATCAACGGATCAAGAATTAAATCACTGGCTAAACATTTTTTTGTGCAATTTCTAGGATCAATAAGGTGACACTACCTAATAGGGCAGCAAAAGTTGAAGCCTCTTCCTCCCCACGACAAATTTCTTTTTCCTCTCACCTTCTTGATGATCCCATATCCATTATATTTTCCAAAAACATAATGAATCAGCTTTTCTGTGGTAACATCAGCCTGTGACTTAGTGAGTTTGTTCATTGTCTAATTGAGCCAGAGCATTTGATGCAAGCTAATTAAGCAAGGAAAAGTGTAGAATGAAGCATGAGAGAGAGTCCTATCTTTCTAATTATAGAAGCAAGAGGCTCCAAAATCAAATGAGTTCAATCATTAAGTCATTGATTGTAATTGAATGAGTAACTTTTACAGATAATTCTTTCATTCTTATTGTATTGTCACTTTCTAAAACTCACAAAGATCTAATGGTCTAGAGATAGTCGAACCCATTGAGCTGTCTGATCCAAGCTAGTTGAGCAAAAAAATTATGTGACAATGATCAAACTGTTACAACCAAGCAACTCACTCAGAAGCTCACTAGGAAGATTTATGAATCTTTAACCAAGGGAATGTCGACCGAATACAAAGGCTTACCCTACGCAAGAGTTGACCCAACAGAAGAGCTGGTTTCAGAAAGCATCTTTGACCATCAAGTGAAATCCAAAAAATACTTCTCATCATAAATAGGATCTCTAAGCTAATCAAGCTGAGCTGAAAAAGCTAAGCCGGACAAGCCATGTCAATTAAATTGAGACAATCAAGCCCTACACCGAGCCAACCAACTTCAACTGATTAAGCTGAGATGATCGAGCCCATAATCAACCAGATGATGAGTCCTCACTTATAAGAAAACTAAAATTCTCAATTTAAACCCCATCTAGATGAGATCAAAATTATAATATCACTATTGTATTAAATCCTCTATAAATTGAGGTAGCATTTAGTGAAAAGGGTTGCATGATTTTCTCTTTCTCTTAACCTCTATTTTTTTACTCTCTTGTCATGCTCTATTTCTTCAGTGTGATTCACAGATAAATTTAGATTCAAAAATTATGCACATAAAATTTTACTACACTAGAGTGTAATTTCATTTTTTTAGATTGCACTAAAATATTACAGATGAATCCATAGGCCACTATATTTCGATGAATTTGTTTACTCTATAAGAAAACTTCTAAAACTTCCACTCTGTAATTATCGTGAGTTGGAAGTAATGGAGAGATAATAATCTAAATAAGACAATAATACTAAGGCAATAATTGTCGGGTAATGAACTGGGCAATGATTGCTATAGGTGATGATGGATATATTATGGTGGTTGAACAATAATGGCGAAGCATTGGCAGTGCACCGGTGTTGCCTGCTGGTGATCATTGCCATTAAATAATATGTAAGACTCTTGTGTTCTTTATGCCTCCAAGTTCTCTCTAAACTCAAGCTCGATTCTCTTCACGTAGAGAATGGGACTTTATTTATAATTTGTTGAAGTAACATTTTGATTTTATTAGTCAAAGCCTTATACTCTATTTCATAATTTGTATTAATTTCTATGATCATAATCCATTCATTTAATATTCAAGTATCGTAATAATTCTGAAATTAAGTGAACACTATAACTTTGCTAGATTCATTTAGTAGAGACAACCACTTTAACTATAAGCATGTAAGATTTGATGATCATTTAATCTCTTAATTCATATTTTGATCCTTTCAACTATATTTTAAGTGCTTAACTTGGGTTTTTCTTAACTCGAGATTAGACCACTGTCGGTGTGATTGGATTCATCTTATCAAAACATTTCAATTTTATGACAAGTTCACCGAAATTAAAGATTGGATGATATTGAACTTAGTTTTGAATATTCCTAATTTAAAAATTGCATCAAAATTTGTATTCAAGTTGATGGATGTTTTTCTGTTGTGAGCTATACACCAGTTGATGTGGTATATATATAAAAATAAAATAGGAGAACAATCTTTGAAGAAGCGAAAAATAGAACGAGAAAATTCACAGAAAAAATAGTACCACAGCAGAACACACAGATTTACGTGGTTTGACAAATTGCCTTTGTCCACGGAGTTGAAGAGGATTTTACTACTTAAGAATATTACACCAGTCGATCGTCTCGACTAAAAGAGAAATTGATACACCTAAAAATGTACTATTTTTCATGCTTTATTTAATAATAATATTGTACTTTAAACGTATGTTTTTTTTGTATTTTTGGTTGTAGGTACATCAAATTGAAGAATTTGGAGTGATTGGAGCAAAAGAAATAAAAATGGACCAAAACGGAGCAAACTGGAGCAAATCGAGTCAAACCAGGGCACATAAGAGCCATGAGGGCCTAACCCAGACCCTTAAGTGCCTGTGCTCGGCTCTTAAGCGCCCAAAATGGCACTTAGGCCCCACCAGACAGAGAGGGGGAGCTTAAGCGACTAAAAATGGTGCTTAGGTGCCAGAGACGGTTTTCAACATATCTTCTAGAATATACGTTGGATTTGGAAGATTTTTGAAGCGGTGCTTCATGCATCTCTTGGGGAATTCATTGGAAATGAGAAAAGGGATTTTCTAGAAGGATTTGGGGGGTTTATAAGGAGTTTTTAAGAGGCACTTCAGGCACCATTTGGAAGATTCAATGAATATGGAGAGTTTTGAAGAGACACTTAAACATCTCTTGGAAAATTATAAGAAAAGGCTTGGAAATATTTTAAAAATAAGTCTTGGACTCTTGAATCAATTAGAAGAGGAGAAGAAGGCTTGGAGAAGAGGAAGAAGGCTTGGGCGTGAGCCCAGGTGGGGTGGCAAGGTGAGAGAGAAAGAGAAAGAGTAAGAGATTTTTTTCTTTTATTTTCACTTTGTTCTTGGAGAGGATTGTAAGGAAATTTCTTTTGCTATACAAGGAGAGTTTGATTTACATCAGAGATAAGTATTTTTATTATATTTTAATTTTAATTTAGTACATTATTTGTATGGTTTCAAAGTCTTGTTCAATGAAAAGTTTTTGTTGTTTCTCTATGGGTAGTATCGGCACTATTTTTGGTGTGGGGTTTGCCCGTAAGAAGCTGTCGGTCATCGGAATTGAAATTTCCACTATTTTTGGTGTGGGGTTTGCCCGTAAGAAGCTGTCGGTCATCGGAATTGAAATCTCGTCACCTGCTTCGGAAAGACGTTTAAAAAAAAATTTAGTTTTGAAAAAGATGAAGTCAAACTGACCCCATAATTTTCATAGTTTAAATGAAAG
>JXCR01054973.1:339419-351287 GCA_002079205.1 Phalaenopsis hybrid cultivar | reverse complement strand
TTATTGAGAACACTTAGCCAAATTTTTAGTCCTAATTGGACTTGTGGTGTTTTAAAAGAGTTTAATTATGTTGATTTTCCTAATCCTCTTTTAACATGTGAATTTCAACTTAAGTTCACCACGAAGTCCTTAAGACCTAAGTGAATGTATTAGGTGTGTGTATTAATTTTGAAAAGATCTAAAACTTTAAATGATCATTATCAAGATCATTCAAATATCATTTTGACTATAAAATAAGGGTATGAGATCATTGATTTCTAAAGTTATACCCCTAAATTCAAAAGTCATTTTATGCTAATAAAGTTTCCAAAATTTTGATAATTATGGGAATTATGCTTTTATCTTCTANTGCAAGGATTTGGGAAGAAAGGATGTGGTGGTAGATGATAGATGTATAATCTAGAAGATCGCCCCCTTGATCCCCAGTAGAATCAGATGGGAGGTAAAAAAAGAGTCGAGAGATATAGATCGATGAAATCGTCCCTCTAGAAGGTGGGAGAGCCTCTATTTANATATATATATATATATATATATATATATAACATAAACCACTATTTGCTATCATGAAATCGCCATTGAAGTATCAAATATGATTTCGAGTGCATAGTTGCATAATTATCTTAATTATTTTAGGACGTTGGTTCCAGTACCGTTCTTGAAGACAAGATGCAACGATGTGGGAAGAAAGGATGTGGTGGAAGTTGATGGATGTATAATTTAGAAGATCGCCCCCTCGATCCCCAGAAGAATCAGATGGGAGGTAAAAAAGAGTCGAGAGATATAGATCGATGAAGTCATCCCTCTAGAAGGTGGGAGAGCCTCTATTTATAATAACTCGAGATGGCTTTTCCCTCTTCTTTTGGGTTACAAAGACAAAATTAAATAATTTTAGTGCAATGCGAGGTTTATCCATAATACTCTCGTGAAATATAGTGATTTTACTGGTGTCAGATGGATCTAACAATGGACGTGGATGTTTGTCCCTTTTTTAATGATGATTGTGGCACATGACATATGGCGCTGGCAAATCACCTCGGCCGGTCAACCAAGTTATATTCAGGGTGGCTAGTTGATGAAATATAGTGACGTTGTTGATGTCCGACAATTCGTCGATGGATCGCGAATGTATGTCCCTAAGAAAAAATGGCTTCATCAAGAAGAAGAATCAGATAAAGCAACAATTTGTGTTAGTAATAGTAATAATATAACCAAAATCAAGATTTTCTGGCTCAAATTTAATCAAGATAAATTTTATAGCTATTCAATTTATTTTGATATAAATATAATATATATAACTAATCAATTAGCATTTGTATTACACTAATCTCAAAATCAATTTAATGATTTTATAACCCATTTTATCAAAATTTAATCCTAATATTTCAAATTAAATTTCATTACAAAAAAAAAAATCTTAAAATTTTAGGAAGGTTTACAGACATGTCACACACTTCCTATTTATTTACAGATCTAACACCCAAACTTTGATGTTAAGATGTTGCTCATCATAACATCACATAGTAGCTATAAATATAAAACATTATGAGAGTTAAAAAAACTATATAAATGCTAAAGTTTGGCAAGCTATATTTGTACCTATTGAAATAGCTACATATGGAGCTGAGTTGTCCAAAGCATTTGTTAACTTGAACAACAATCATACACCAAACATTGCTTTGTAGCCATCAATCATTTTTCATTAGTTATTAATTATAGGGGTTTAGCACACCAACCCTACTTATCTATACAAATTAGAAAAATCAAAGCTTTATCTACTTTTGTTTTTTGTTAATTCAAATTCTAAAGTTTTTGTTGGGACATGACATGCAATTATGTCTTTTTTTTTCCTCTCAATTGGTCCACATGAAGGAATCTTAACATGGTTTGAAAAAGGGGGGAAGGGATTATTGNTGAAAGCTGTCAAACTTTATGAAAAGCAATATATATATATATATATTGTGGAAACTTGTTTGATTTTAGTGTTTTCATTTAAAATTTGCGATTTTAACATCCTCCATCTTGTCGGAATCAGAAATGTTCTCTTTCTTGTATGTACTTATTCACAAAGGGAGCCTGATTCTTTTCATGATAAAAGCTATTTAGGAAAAAATGCTTGTAAATGTTGTTCCAATATACGTTCCTCCTCAGGAGTAACTACCTTTCATGCTAAAAAAATTGATACTTGAATAGCTTTGTAGTTATGGAGAGCTGTGTGGTCTTAAGGGACAATATTGCTTTGTAGGTCAGAATGAATGAAAGGAAAAAAATTGCTTGCTGTGTTTGAAGGTGATTATGTGATTTCTGATTATCTTATTTAATCTAATGCTAAGGAGGTGAACTACTACTTTATTCTTTTTTTTTTGTTGGCTGCTTAGCAGCTTTGACACTTTTCAGGAATCACTATATTGGAATAGTAAATCTTGCTTAGTCCATTCAATTAAAGAGCTTCATTTAGAAAATTAGGATGTCGATTAATAGCATGATTGGTGATATATCTAAACATGTATGTGGGTTCAAGTCACATGCACAAGCGATCCAGAAAGGTAAAAGGAATTCTAAAAGAAAAAAAGAAAAGAAAAGAGAGCATTACATGTCAAGCACCTGAAATTAAATATACATACCTACCACTCAATCTCTATGTGCTTTCATATTTAATATCTACACGTGAAAATTTACGTAAGCATCATGTATGCAAATACAAAAGCACTTGAATGGGCATGTATGCAAATGTGTGTTGAGGTTCTTGGTAGCCTTAGTCTATAATATCGGAAATCTTTCATCATTTCGTTTCAAAACAAAAATGATGGTAATCTCCTTTCTTTTATGGAACCTCATTCTGGAAATCTAAAATTGTTGCGGCTTCAGTTTATGAAATTTGGAGACTTCACTGAATTCATTTTGGGGAACAAGGAATCGTTATGGCTCATTTTGCGATGAATTGGATAAGTCATTATGATTAGTGATGCATGTGCATTACTTGGGTCGTACATATTTACATCTGTGCTTCAATTGTTTACTACTTAACTCTTATGTATCTACATATTCAACTGTCAAGCTTTATCCCTTTTGTGTGCAATTCAAATCATTCACATTACATCAAACACTTTCTTCCATTCACATCCTAAAAATGAAATGCATCTTTTCATGCCCACAAGAGATTAATGTTTGGCTGTTAGAAACATAAACACATATGGATTGAATACTAGACATGCAAACTTTTATAACATTATCATATGCTTTTCTTAATATCAATAGTGGAGATACTTGAGTTCAAATAGAGACATTTATGATGTGATGATATATGAATCATCGAGCGGGCTATAAGTTGGAAGGTTTGGGGTTAAGGGCAGTGATGTAAAACCATATTCATGCTTATATAGCTGAAACTTTTAAACCAATAATTAATTTGTAGTTGTCATTCTCACTTCTTTAGGTTGTTGATAGCTTTAACCCCAATCTTGAATGACTTGTGAACTATGGCTTAATAATATTGGTTGCTGAAAATCTCGAAATTACAATTCTATAGAAACACTACATTACATGTACATGACACATGATCGGAAAGGCTTGTCTGTTATATGTTCACTTGTCATTCAGGTAATGGGGATTCGAATTTGCCCAACTTTAGAGTGTTTTGCTAGTAGCTACTATTCAATGTTGGTATATAGACTTTGATGCCTCAGTTGCTTGTGGGAATATAACAAATGAAAAGTCTGAAGCTGAGCCCATCCCCAATCTAAATTCTTATACCCTTTCTGATTTTCCATATGTTTTTCACTCAACTTTTTATGAAAACATACATGTTTAATTTTTTTTTTATATTTAAATTGCAACTATTTGCTTAATCTTTTTATATACATTTGTGTTATCTAATTGCAATTCTTTTTAATCTTTGTTGACCTTTTTCTTTTTACTACACTTTACTGTTCATATTTTGTTATAGATGCAATATTATCCTCTTGTTATTTACTACACTTCACTACATATGCTCTGTCATACATGCAATAGTATTATTTTGTTATTCTTTACTACGCTTCTAACATATTTATATAGCACTCTAGGATAGTAAATGTAGAACATATGTTTAGGATTGAGAACTTATACACAGTCAACATACTTTTTTTTTAAAATTTCAACACTTTCTCAAAATTTCATAACAAAACATTTTTTTTAATTACAAATAATGTTTTAAAACTTTGATAAATTAATAATAACATATAATAAACCTTTTTGGATTTACGAGAATCCCTCGGATGAGATAATCTACGGTTGCTGATGAGAATTTTTCAGGCTAAATAAGTTTAACCGCTTGTTTAGGCTAAGTTAATCCAAAATTAATAGCGGTGTCGGGATGACGGAACTATAGGATCTTTATCGATATCGCTCAATATAACTAAACCATTCCCCCACTTTCTTATATTATTTTGCAGCGAAATATCAATTCAAAACACTTCGCACAATATCATACTAAATAACAACAAGGACTTCAGATAGACCGTTCTAAGCTTAGTTCTCTCCTCTCTTCTTTTCTCAAAACGAGGTGATCACACAATCAACCGGTGGACAATGTTCGAACGACGATCGAGACTACAACATGAAGTGAAGGATATTCTTCAGTGAAAATTTTCCATGGTCTTAAACAACTTAAACCTTTTAGGATTTCGATGTTGTTCGTCTAGCATGACGTAAATCCTCACACTATTCTTTAGGCTTTCGTACGATCATATATCGTGTGAATATACGTCTTAAACTCTTTTTAGGTTTTCGAGATCGTCGTTCGGTAGGACATAAATCTTCTTATCTTCTTGGGCTATTTTGCATATGTTGTGTAAATATAAGTCTCAAATTTTAATAAATTGCAAGATTAAAACATTATAATTTCTCTTTCAAAGATGTAACTTCAAACCATAGGTTAGTTTGAGATGTCACTGAAGCTTCTTCAGCTTCTTTGACATCTTTTGCTACTCACTCCTTTGGGTTTTGAAAATAATTGTTTCATATTGAGCCTTTCTCTTTGACTTTTTTATAAGCAATTGTGAAAACTTAACATTGAATTCTTGAAGATGAAACCCCTGATCTTAATCGAGAGTTTTTTCAAGTGACTTCAGTCATTTAAGATATAATTAACTATATGGGCTTGCCTCTATAAGGAATTAAGAACTCAAGTAATATGAACTCTATCTAATCTTCATATTAGGTAAGGGAATTGTCGGGCACAAGGTTCGCAGACTAAATGAATGTCATAAATTTCGTAATTTAAATGGTTATGCCTACTAACAAGTGATGTGCTTACCTTTCGGGTTTTATCAATCGTGGTTAAGCCTACTAACCCTGGTCTCAACTACATTGATTTCCATGAACTCCTCATCTATATAATCTGACAGGTTATAATCCTCATCATCGACATCCATTCCTCGCTCCTTTGCTAATCCTGAAATTTCGATTATGAGCTTCTTTACTTTATCATCGATTGCTTTCTCTTTAAGTAACTTGAGATTGGTTGGCTTTTCTTGAACATCGTCCCATTCTGTAACAAATTTTAAAGCAATGACGATAATGATAACTGGAACATCAGACTCATGATCCATCTCACAGAATTGCCCCACGGGCTTCTCAAGGTGTACCGGTGCGGCAACCTTAGGTACCCACACTTTCCTCTTTGACGTTGATGCCTTGAGATGAAGTGTCTCGGTAGAGGCACCATTAGTCGAAGAGAATTATGCTTTCTATTGTGCACACCAATTATACAACAGTAAAAGGTCTCTTCCCATGATCATTCTTCGAAAATTTTTGATAAACAATTACAGGTGGTACTCTCGTGCTAGACAAGACTTGACCGGTTTACGTCCTACAGACCTCTGGATAACGATAGTACCATCTGCAACAGTGGCAACAGTCTACGTCCTACCAAACCAATCTCACACATGCAATAGTTTAAATAAAGGAGCGCATTATCACAAGTGATGTACCTATCCCGAGGAATAAACACATTATTTGATAATAAGATTCAATTAAGTAAACTAAACAATTTATGACATCCATTTTAGCTTGTGAAGCTTTTATGTTTACTGACAAGTTCCCTTATATAATATAAAAGATTAGTCATGGTTTGTATTAAGCTGAGTTTTAAAGTTTCTTGTAAGGGCAAGTCGTTATTGTTAATTACATCTTAAATGACCAAAGTCACTTAAGAAAACTCTCAATTTAGATCAGAAGTATTATCTTTAAGATTTCAAGTTTAGGATTTTCAAGATCGGACAAAGAAATTTTAAATGGGGAAGATTTAATTGGAGCAATTATTTTTGGAATCCAAAGAGAGAAAATTAAAAGATGCCACATATCCTCAATATAACCTCGTTGGCTTCCTAAACAGTCTTATAGTTTGACTTCAATTTTGAAGAAATATTATTAGAAGTTTCATTATACCAATTTTATTATTTAGGGTTTTGTCGGTACTATTTTTGGTGTGGGGTTTGCCCGTAAGAAGCTACCGGTCATCGGAATTGAAATCCCGTTGCCCGCTTCGGAAGGACGTTTTAAAAGNTAATACCCAAAGACGTCTCTTAAATCATTTGAAATTTTTAAATAATTATGCAAATGTAAAAATTAGGGTAAATAAATTAATAAATTGCATATTATGTTTAAAATATAATGGTGAAAGCAACTCATAAAATGAACATCAAACTTGAATATCCTTTTTTAGAAAGATGTGCTTATTCCTCGAGGAAAATAAGTTTAAGAATAAATAATTTATTTTTCATTCATATTAGGATAATAAAAATTGATAACATTACATTTAAAGGAGATTTTAGAGTGCTCCATAAAGTAGTAAATATAATTTATAAATAGGATATAAACTATAAAAAAAATAATTAAACACATTAAGGTTGACTTCAACAAATCAGAATTATTAAAATAAAATAAAATATACAAATATACGTAGTATAGAATCAATTTTTAAAATTTATAAAAAAAACTAATAAACATAATATAATTAGGCGAGTCTTGTTAGCTCTAGATTAGGTCATCACAAGTAGACTTAAGTATTATAAAAGCATTCTTTACATAGACTCCAATAATGTTAAAAACTCACTTTTTTATATCTTATCTAACTATATATTAGAGCTCCATAAAAATGACCTAATCTATAAATTGTGATAAAAATAATAAAAAAATTTAACTTATATCAGTTGAAATTGTTATAGAATGAATAAGGATCTGTTTGGGGCAGCTGTTGATTATTTATAATATGATGATAAACAGATTTTTATGATAATCTGATAATCTGTAGATTATCAGAGTAAGATGGTTTGTTGTTTGGAGGAGCTTATTTAAAATAACTTAATTATAGTTGTTGCTGGAGAAATGATTATTCTGTCCCTGTTTGGTGAAACTGTTTGCAACAAAATTGTATAGAAGAAATAATACATACAACAGAAGCCTCAAACTGTTACAGATTAGTTCAAAAAAATAGAATACACTGCTCACTATTTCGTGAATATCGGAAGAAACAAATGTAAATATGAAATTTTGGGTAAATACATAAAATTATGTGGTACGTATGTAAATTTCTCAATTGTAAAACGTCCTAAACTTATGTAGCATATATAACATAGCTCATAATGATTTCCATTATAATGATAAACAACATTCATGTCAAACACTAGAGGACACCAAAACATGAATCAGTCAACTCCCATCCAAATCTAGTTGCGCAAACATATTGGCTTTTATTCTCTAGTAACACTCCACAAAGTAACCACAATGAATTTAGTATAAAGTCTTTCATTTGGTTGGATGCATTTAAAATTAATAATATTTTAAAACAAAACAAACACCTTCAATTTCTCAAATGTGATGATTTCAATTGACCACATAAATCAGTAAAAAAACAAAATAAATAGTAAAAATGAAATCACCATTTTCTAAAACACATTTTCTCTCCATCAAAGAACAATCCAAATCCACCAAAAAGCAACCCAATACGACATGCTTCTTCTCTCACTATCAAGTTCTCAGAAACAAGTTGCTGTCATGGACAATACAATATTATGATTAAACAACAGATTGCTCCAAGTAGAACAACTACTTCAAGTTAAGTTCCTACTGCAATCAAAACATTCCAAAAGAAGCCAACACTTACTACTAGATCTGTAGTAAGACAGACAAATCAATGCGTAAAATAAAACTAGTCACCAACAAAATAGTGCACCATAAACTGTCATAAAGAAAAATTGAAAAGAATCCGTACGATCGGACAAACCTTGAGATCAATAATAGAGGATTAAGAATGGCGTCCGACGAGTTTCAAGGGTCATAGGAGGATCTGAATCCCAACCCTAACCCCATAAGAAAGCAAAAAGGTATGACAAAGGTTTCCAATGACGTTAGCTACACATAACTCGTCGGCATGGTCGCAAGCCGAGTGTTCCCCTTCTACAAAGCCATTACTGCCGCCACGCCACTATGTGTAGTGGAGCTTCATCTCCTTGATTTTGGAGGTAAGGAGAGGAGGAATCGTCTATCATGGACGAAGAAGAAGTCATGCAAAGCGATCGGCGAGCGGCCGTGACATTAGCGAAGGAGTGAAGCTCACCGCTGTTACAAATGGGGTCGTGGTAGGATAGCGAGATGGAGGGTTGAAATGCTATAGACATTTTGCGAGAGATAAGTTGCAGAAGGGAGAGGGAAGAACGGGAGGGCGAGAGCGAGGGAGAGCAGATTGGGAAGGCGAGCTAAGGGCACAACCAGAAATCTCACCCTAACGCCATAATCAGACGGAAGGCGCAGGCCTCGCCCCGCTTCACCCTCTTTTGAGAACTTCGGGATCGACGTTTCGGAGTGGCACAAAAGCACACCCCAACGTGTTTTTCAAACACTGCAGCAACGTTTTCAAAACGCCGCCACTGGTTCATAAGCTGCCCCAAACGGGGCCTAAATCTCAATCTTCACTAGCACGGTTGTCCAAAACTTTTTAAGTAAGGAAATGCCAAAATAAAAATATAACAAAAATATTAACAAGGAAAACCGATGTGGAATGATAGGGCATCACTTTTTATATGCTGTGAAAATATATGAATTAGAATGATATTTTAGTTTGAAATAAGCTTTTAGGCAAATTTCACCATGAAAATAAATTACATATACATTTGACTGAATTCCTATAAAAGGCCATCAACAGCAACAACAGCAACAACACCAAAGCCTTGGTGCCATTACGTGGGGTCGGCTATATGAATCCTTTTCTCCATTGGTCCGACATTTTTGATTCATTACATTTGAAGTCGGTCATTACATTCCCACGCTTTCTTTTGAGAATTGACCTACATTTCAATTCTCACTTCTAAATCATTCCTACCTTTTTGATTCATTACATTTGAGAGCGGTCCTTACATTCCGACACTCTTTTTTGAGAATTGACCTATATTTCAATTCTCACTTCCGGATCATTCCTACATTTCTGATCCATCACCTTCGAAATCGGTCCTTATACTCCGACTTTCTCTCTCTCAATTTAAATTGAGATCTGAAGTTCAATTCCTACCTTGGGGTCAACACTTACATTTTGACTCCCATCCTTTGGAAATTTTTGAAATTTCATAACTCAAAATCCACTCTCCGATCCCCAGCGAGGGACCCTACTCCTTGATTTCAACCAGACGATCACCTACTACAGCAGAAACAAATCACACACACAACTCTACGCATACTTCTGGGTCTGTTGACTTAGGAGTTTGTATTGGTTTTTATTGATCTCGTCAGTCAATGCCAATACGCGCGGTGTGTTTTCCCAGTGCACCACACCTATTGGGGGTCCATTTGTTGACCTCATGTTTTGCTGAGGTTTAGTTTTTTCCTCTTTAGTGGCCTAGGGTCTAGCCATAGGCCTTTTCCTGTTGACTATTCCTAGAAAACTAAACACAGAACCCTCACTACTAGAAATTTCAAACTCTTCTTCACTCAACTTGAAGTTCCACATATTGCTCTCAACCTCTAAATACTTAGTAGGTGGGGTCACTGTAGGGGAAACTCAAGATGAGTCACCCTTAGGATTGCTAGACCTTAAGGTTGACCCTCGGTGTTGGTCTGTAGCTAATTCACTTAACACTCTCATCTACACTCATCTACACTCACAATCACTCACAACCCTGAACTCAAAATTCTAGCCCGAATCTCTTGATCGTTTGGGATACTCATGTAGATGGTCCCCTAAACCTAGTAGCCCTATGACTATGGTTTAGCTAAGACCACTATGTAGAGGACTCAAAATGGGATTTCCATTGGTCCATGGCTTGTTGGTGATGGTTGGTACCTCAACTCTACCAAAATACCCATCTTTGTCTTTTAACACTAAAACACCCCAAAATTACCAAAATACTCCTCTTGGATCCAAAATTTCAAAAATCCTAAAAATTCCCAGAAAATCCCAATAAATCCAAAATATTCTCAATTTCATTTCTCTCAACTACCACATGCCCCAATTTGGCCAATTTGACAACCTTTAACCAAAATCCCCAAATTGCCCTTTAAAAACTCGAATCTCCCCAAACCCAACTCAAATGTCCATCAATTTGATCTCAATTGAGCTCAATTCCAATCTTAAACTCAAATTAACTTTTGTTATGACCAAATTAAACCAAATCCAAGCTCAATTGGTCCATGATTTGAACCCAATTTTGATTTGAGTCAAGACCCCAATTTTGACCACATGACCTAATCTCACCAAATTGAACCCATAGCCTAGTAAATTGGCCTCAGTTAATGTTGAAAAATCCTTATAATGTTCCTATACATCAAAATCAACCATCAATTGGCATTGGTGAAGTCTCAAATCCATTTAATTTTTGGCCTAAATCCAAAATTCCCAAACTAGCCCCAAATTGGCTAAGTCCCCAAATTTCACCCAATTGATTGCTTTAACCTCCAAATTGGCATCCAATTCATGTTGTAAACTCTTCATGAGGTCCCTATTGACCATTTAAAACAATCAATTTGTACTTAGCCCAAGGCTAACCCAATCTAACCTATTGACTATTTATTTGATTTCCTTAACCCCCAAATTGGCATCCAATTCATGTTGAAAACTCTTCATGAGGTCCCTATTGACCATTAAAAAGTCCCTAAATTTCACCCAATTGATTGCCTTAACCTACAAATTGGCATCCAATTCATGTTGAAAACTCTTCATGAGGTCCCTATTGACAATTTACAACAATAATTTTGGAACTTAGCCCAAGGCTAACCCAAGCTAGACCCAAACCTAGCTCAACATGACCAAATTGATTAAAGTTCAAAGTTCCTTCAAATTGACCCCCCAATTGAACCTAGCCCAACATGACCAAATTGATTAAAGTTCAAAATTCCCTCAAATTGACCCTCCAATTGGACTCAAAACCACTTCCATCCTTCACCAAAGTTGTTCCTTATGATCATCTACACAAAATACAACAATTATTTGGGCCAATTGACATGGATAACCTAGCCCAAACCCAAGTTTTGGTCATTTGCATCCACTTGGACCCATGCACCAAATGTGACCTAACCACCCTAAATCCACCAAATTAACTCCACCACAGCCATTAGTTGGACTTAGTGACCCATCCAAAAATGCACATGATTAAGATATCTTTGCCAAATCAAAGCACATTTGCATTAAATTGTTGTGATGCATTCCTCTGGGTTCCCTGAGCTCCTAGCCACCTCACCCTGGCCGGCCGACCAGCTTAGTGGCCGGAAAAGCCCAAAACCAAGAGCCACTCCCATGGCACCTCACCCAAATCAAACTTAGAGGCCAGCTCATCCAAATCAAACTATGGAGCTCTTCTGCCCTCCACCTAAGCACCACAATGCACCCAAACTTATGCCCTG